>SKCR01001067.1:0-28523 GCA_019454045.1 Zanthoxylum bungeanum | reverse complement strand
TCACTGGCCCAAAACTCGTTAAATGAGTTAAGGAAAAAGCTTAAGAAAATCATATATTTTTCTTTTTGTCATCTCAGATTCGAGCAATTAAGTTCGTAGAGATGTCTTAACACATAGTGCCCTAAAACCAATTGGTTTGGGAGTCACTGGCTCAAAGCTTGTTACAATGGTTAAAGATTTATTATTATTAAAAAAACTATTTTGTATATAAATAAACCGTCATTGCCAAAAATGTGTGAATTCTGATATAAATTTAGGATAAAAATATTACTATTTTTTCAACAAGACCTGTGAATATTGTAGGCATAATGAATTGATTGATATTTTTCTCATGTGTATATGGATAAATGGTAGAATGTATAGGGTGATTTATTTATTTGATAATTTAAAAAGAAAGAAAATAATTACTAATTTGGATTGAAAAAAAAATTCTTTTTAATTTTCGCTTAAATTACTAGGGATTAATAATAATCTGGTTGAGAGATTGTAATGAACACTAAAAAGTGTACATTTATTAAAAGAAAAAATAATCATTTTACACTTGTAGTTTCATTAATCCCCTTAATTTATCACATTTGTGAATTAATAAATAAATTTATGTTTTATATATTTTTATTGTGATTTTTATTTATTGTGTAGGTAAAATACTGCTTCGGATGCTCAACAGAAAAATGGACATGGAATATGAATTCCAAGACCCATAAACCTAAAAGGGCGTGACCGCTAAATTCAAATTGGACTTGAAAATATTCAATATGTTTAGATTGGCGACAAAATGAGCTTGTATTTAACTACATATTTATTTTATATAAATATATAAAACAAAACAAAACAAAAGCAAACAGACAAAAGAATATATATATATATATATATATAGCAATTGCTTTTTACTTTTCGATGGAAAACAATTGCAAGCTTGTAGGCTTGCAAGCTCACAAGAGGTGCTCATCGTCTCACTTTCTTCAGCAAATTTCCACATATCTCTTTTGAGACTTTGTGTAATGAGCTATTGTGTGTATTTTTTCCTTTTATAATTTATTTTTCTTTTATTAATAAAATATGAGTGTTTTTATTTATATTTTGTTCTGCTAATTTTTATCATGCTGGGGTAAAAGGTGAAGCTAGTGATATGAAAATATATGTGATTTTTATTTATATTATATTTTATAAATTATGATAATTTCCCAAATAAAATTTATACTCTTTCTAGTTTATTGAGGACTCTTGACTAGCTGTAAACAGTCTCCAATTGACACAGATAATACTTGAATCCCATAAATGAGAGACATTGGACTATTTAAGATTTGGATTAATTATAGAATAATACGGTACTGCCTATATGACTGGTTTTATATGTTTGACATAATTGAGTACCTAACTGGACTTGTTATAGATAAATATTATCACTGCCCTTATGACTGATTTTATATATTTTGACATATTTAGTACATTGGCAGGACTAATTATCGACATGACGAATTAGATGTGTTGACATAATTAATACTTGATAATTATGAAATAAATTATTTGAGAAATAATTATAATTTATATTTTATAAAAAGTAAAAATTATTTATATTTGAAATATCAATAGTGGATCATCTAACCCATAATATTTTATTTTATTATTTTATTAGTTGAATTAATTTTTTATCCTATTAAATTTATTTTATATGGATCGATCTCGGATTTACCGGGTTATTTTATTATTTCGACACTCTTATGCTTGGGAGTAAAGAACTATTTTGTGAGTGTGTCAATATGCTAAGGCTAGATACAAGTTGCCCATAGTGTTGTAATTCATATCCTTCCATTTTTCGTCGGTCATTCCATTTAGTCTCTCTTCAATTGCCGCCAAGGAATTGTCTTTTCTCAAGATTGTTTATATTTTAAGTTTCCACATGGAAAAGTTACTCTCGTTAAACTTCTCATTTTCGAACTTTTCTGCCATGTTTATGATGATGATCAGCTTCTCACTTGAACCGACTTTTACTATTTCATCGTGAATACTAACGTATAAAATATCGTATATGTGAATAGTATCCTATACGTGAATAGTACTATATCGTCTCCGTGAATAGTCTACATGAACAATAACCAAGAACCTGAAGCGCTGATACCACTGTTAGGAGATCGTGGGCTGAAGCTGGCACACAAGTCAAGTGAAATTGAGAATAATTGTTAATTCAGAAGACTTTGCCTACATAACAGTACAATAATAATTAGGAGGCTTAGCCTATCATAAATCTTAACAACAAAATAAAACTTAACAACAAAATAAAGTAATGAGACACAAATTTAACATGGTAAAACCCTCAATGTGAGGGAAACATTCATGGGCAAAAGTATAAAGATTTCACTATAGTAGAAAGAATCTTACAATTTTTTTCTAAATACAAGGAGTGAACAATCTCACATTCTCTTAAAATATGATAATTACAATTCTCTTACAAACTTTTAAGAATGAACAATATTTTTCTCTCTTAGAATATATATGATTTGGTTGATAATGAAATAAAGAAAATAATAAAATGAAACATTTATTTATAGGCATGAGATTCACTGTGTAAATAGCGAATTCTAATTTTTTTTATTTTTTTATAAATGTGGGACCCCCACACACACACATATATATAAAATATTCAATTATTGCACCTTTCGGTAAAATAATTAACACTTAAAAAATAAATTACCAAAACCGTAATATACTCATTATTTGTTTTGTTTTCTGTTACCAAACCCGCCTAGCTAGATTTACTCCTATTACCAAAAGCACGATATGGGTTCCTAAAAATTAAGTTAAAAATAAAAGAAAGACTATAGTTCAAGATACTTCCCAATCACATAAATTTAATTCTATTATGATCTGTTTTTTTTCCCCCTTGTTTCAATCTCAATTTATTTTTCCATTAAGATTCAGCTTAATAAAACTCATATTACTTGAAATTTGCCTATCTGCCTTGCTTACAACTCAAACTTATTAATTTGTAGTTTTAGATATTTATTTGTGTAAAAAACTGTACAAATTTCGAAAAGGAATCATTAAAATAATTTCAATCACGCTTACGCAGGTGAGCAGCAATGACGTTGTTTCTGAAAATAAAATAGTCATATACAATAATACAAACATGCATTAGTATTTAGTTTTGTGTCATCTTGATTAATGCCAAAATGGCGAAATTCAACATGAAATATTTGTATGTCGTCACGAATTGAGATTCTCAAGAATTAGTAACATGTAGAGAATATTTTATAAGATATTACTTGAATTTGCTATTGAAATTCCATGTCTGGTCAGGATATCTAAATTTGGGATAAATTATATTGTTATTAATTGTAACTATTTCCATTAATATTTGAAGAAAATACGGATGTCCAGACACGACAGTTTTGTTTTGTTTTTTTTTTTTTAAGAATCATTGGAAATCATATCGTTAAATTATCCATTTCGTATTTAAGTGGAGCAGGTAAAATCCTCAATTGTCTTAGACTCTTATAAGAAACATACTCTCTAAATTCGAATCAAATACCTCAAAATAAGATCTTGAATCATACATCATTAAACCACGTCATAAAAAACGACACGACAGTTGATATGATCTATCATCCAACAACTCACTTAAATCGTACTCACTACTCCACTAATTTTCAATTTCTGAAATGATGGGATTGCAAATTTTCATGTATGATATATCATTTCGAACAAACTTTACAATATGATATTTTCCATCAATCTTTGCGTTTCTTTTGCTTTATTTCTCAGACTCTTACAAGAAACACACTCTCTGGATTCGAACACAGAATTTCAAGATAAGATCTTGAGTCATACACCACCAAACCACACTTTTGAAAGACGACACAGCAGTTGGTATGATCCATCATCCAACTATTCCCTTAAATCGTACTCACTACTCCACTAATTTTCAATTACTGATATGATGGGATTGCAAATTTTCATGTATGATATATCATTTCGAACAAATTTTACAATATGATATTTTCCATCAATCTTGGCGTTTTTATTGCTTTATTTTTCTAGAACATGTTTAGCAGATAAAATGTTAAATCAATGAAGATTAATGCACAAGGGAATTAATGCAATGAAGATATGTTATAGGAAATTGTGAGAAGCCACATCCCACATGAGAGTATCTGAAATTGAATACAAATAAATCTTGAAAGATTTAAGTTGTCTAACCCACACCCCTAGTTGATTTAGTCAAATAGAAAATTTTATTATTATTTTCAAAATATTTTATGCCTCTCAGGCTAGCACGAGTGATTTAGTAACAAAATATTTTAATGTTCTTACTTTTTATGTAATTAGTAGAGAACTCACACAAATACGCAAATTGATTTTGGGATTATATTGACTATCCGTATTTATGCTTAACTATTGTTGTCCCATTTTACTAAATCATGTCAACACATAATTATAATTTACATTTAATTCAATAATTATTACTATCACTTACCAATTATGTTTTGCTCCATTCTGTATTTGCAAGTAACCATATCCTTATGAATAAAATTTATAATTAATTCAATAATTATAACTACTACGTATCAAACCAAAATCATATAAAATGTCAAACAAATCCCATTTTATGTGTTTATATTTGTATTCTTAACTTGATCACTAAATTCAGTGTGTGATTGTTGTGATTGTTCATTAACTAGAATTTCGAGAAATTATGAGATTTTACTGGCTACCTGTCTCTTTACTTAATCTATATTTTTCCATTTATTAAATACATGTCAATACACAAATAAAACTTACAATTAATTTAATAATTATAAATATTATGTGCCAAATCCAAATCATATAAAATAATAAACAAATATCTCTTATTCTTCTGTTTTTGTATTTTTATCGACTGTTCTTAATAGTAGTAGTTGTTTTTTCATTAAGAACCTGTCATTGCATACACATAACCTTTTTTTTTTTTTTTTTTTTTTTTAACTTCATCACCAAATTCAATGTGTAAATTATTAAATGATAATAAAGAAATAAGTAATTTCCATTTACCAATCTAGACATTAAATTAACAGATTAATAAATTGCATTCCAGGTTTCTATGAAAAATTCGAAATCCATTATAAACAAATGAGACAATTCGAGTTATCTTCACAATCCAACATGTCAAAAAATTGAAGGAAAACAAAAATCAAACAAATCAGCTGGGAGCTGTTACTCATGAACCGAAACCCAAAGAGAAAAATGCCACCCAAAAGAAGTTAACTTAAAAATAAATCTATCACCTTCTAACAAAATGTTTTTCATGAATTAACATTGAGTGTAAGCATTTGAATAGAATATTTTCCTGCCAAATCAATTTTAGATGCAAGGAGAATATCCTTTGATATGCTTCAAGGATTACCTATTTTTTCACCATTTACAGAATTTGGAAAGCAGGCATGGAATAGTCTTTTAATACAAGCCAAAATAATTTTTCCATGGAGCGCGTGGGCAGCTCTCTGACTGGCACGTGAGTCTTCCCTAGGTTTCCGTTTGGTTGTCGAAAAATATTAAAGTGTTCGTTTCAATATGAACAAGCTGATGTATGCTTAAAAAATGATATTTGAGAACTTTCGCGAAACTCGAATTTTCCGAAACGAGTTCCGTTTTTCACCTCCATGATCCCCAACGTATAACCAAAGCTATCGATATCACTTGTTCTAATTCTCTGATTACTGAATAGTGTTTTGTGAGGAAAAATAAATACTATCTATTATTACTTGAATAGAATTTACAAGTATTACAAAAGTTGTACAAAAATCTCACAAACTAACTACACTCTCTAAGCTCTCTTACTTGATACTTACACCTAAGCTCACTTACTTGAGCTTCTTGTTGGGGATGATTTGAGCTCTCAATTTATAACCAAAGCTATGATTCAAATGTCAACAAATGAATAGTTTCCAACTAAAGTTATTTATAATTTTGCACCAATTTTCAAACTCTACCTAAATTAGTTTGGAGGATTCTTGGAGGTGGATTCATGCGTGTCACATGCATGCAGCTGGATTCAGCAAGTGCAAGAAACAAAGAGTGACAAAAATTTTCCAGTGCTCTAACGAAATGGGAAAAATTTTAAAGCCAAATATTTGCAAAGATAAATATTTCTGCATTTATATTTAGTAGAGTTTTATTTTTTCTAGGAAAAATTAAATAGCATACAAGCACACATCAGGAAGAGTCACCCAAAGAATTGATTAATACATTGAACTTGGTATAAAGTATAGAAATGATATAATACATTATTTTTAAAATCGTTGGAAATCCTGCCGCCAAATCACCCCACCCGAGCTTAAGCAAAGTAGATAAAACCTCCGGCTGCCTCAGGCTCTTACAAGAAGTGCCCATGGATTCGAACCTATGAATTGAGCAACCAAATCATAAGTCTTATGCTACCAAATCACACCTCTTGTGGGCAATGATATAATACATTGCAGACACAAATACTCAAATTCATTCCAAATACATTGTACTTCAATCAAATAAGGGGAGAGCTCATATAAGGAGTGAATTAAGGAGAGCTTTGGAAGGGTTAAGGATGAAGGAAGAGTTTAGAAAGTACTTTGAAATTTAGTATAAATAGATATAATGTTTCTCTTGTATAAATATATGTATAGCTGATACTAAGAGCAAGCTTGCAATGGAGAATAAACAAATAGCCATTGTTGGAGCTGGTATTAGTGGCCTTCTTGCCTGTAAGTATGTTCTGTCAAAAGGGTTTCATCCTATTGTTTTCGAATCTCGAAGCGATATAGGAGGAGTATGGATCAAAACTTTCAAGACTACAAAGCTGCAAACCGCTAAACCAGCCTTTCAGTTCTCAGATTATCCTTGGCCAGATTCAGTCACTACAGATTTTCCTACCCAAAATCAGGTCTTGGATTATATTCAATCTTATGCAACTCATTTCAACTTGCGTAAGCACATCAAATTCAATACCAAGGTTATTGGCATTGACTTTGAAGGCATTTCGGATGAAGATGTAAAGTCATGGAGTTTTTGGAATGGCAATGGCCAGCCCTTTGGCTCTCAGGGGAAATGGAAGTTGTTGTAGAGGATACACAGACCAAATCTAATGCGGTATGTGTAAAAACTGTATCTAATGTTTTGTGTATGCCTTGTATGTTGATGCATAGCATATTGGCTAGGCACATAGTTACAGTCACGCATTAGTCATTTCTTTTATGGATTTCTGATATGCAGGTTCACCAAGTGGACTTTGTAATTCTGTGTCTGGGGCGATTCAGCGATGTTCCAAATATCCCGGAGTTTCCTCCAAGGAAAGGTCCGGAAGCATTTCACGGCAAGGTGATACACTCCATGGACTACGCGGAAATGGATTATGAAGCTGCTGCGAAACTTATCAAAGGGAAGCGAGTTACAGTTGTTGGTCTCCAGAAATCTGCTTTGGACATTGCAATGGAGTGCACAACAGCAAATGGTATAACTAATCTCTACCTATTTGCTCCCAACTTATAAATCTTTAGTTTCTCATTTTTATTTGATTGCAGGGTTGGAAAATCCATGTACAGTCTTGTACAGGACAGAGCATTGGAATATTCCGGATTATTTCCCATGGGGGTTTCCTCTGGATTTTTTGTACATGAACCGGTTCTCTCAGCTATTGGTTCACAAGCCTGGAGAAGGGCTTCTACTAAGTCTCTTGGCAACCATGCTTTCGCCACTGGTAAAGTTTTTTTCTTTCTTTTGATATTTCATTCAATAAGATTAATTAATTTACTTTGTATGCAAGTAACAGAGATGGGCATTTTCAAAATTTGTTGAAACTGATATTAAGAAGAAGCTTCGTTTGTCAAAGTATGGAATGGTACCGAAACACAGTTTCCTGCAAGAAATCAATTCGTGTTTCATCGCAATAGTCCCGGAAAAGTTCTACGACAAAGTCGAAGAGGGCTGCATCATTCTGAAGAAATCTCAGAGTTTCAACTTCTGTGGAGAAGGCATTTTGGTTAACAGTGAGACTGCACCTTTGAAGACAGATTTGGTCATATTGGCTACAGGGTTCAAGGGTGACAAGAAGCTCAAAGACATATTAATGTCCCAAATTTTTCAAGATTACATAGCAGGGTCCCCAAGTGCAACACTCCCACTCTACAGGTACGCATATCAATAGTTGAGCTAAAGGGGATTATAATTTCAGTTCTTTGCCAGGCAACTAATAAGGTTGTTTTTTACATTTGTTCAGGGAAATGATTCATCCCCAGGTTCCTCAACTAGCAGTAATTGGATACTCAGAAGGTATTTCAAACCTGAACACCTCGGAGTTGAGTTCGCGGTGGCTATCGGAGCTTCTCGATGGCACGTTCAAGCTACCTAGCATCGAAGAAATGGAAAAGGATATGAAGAAATGGGACGAGTACATGAAACGATACTCACGCAAGTACTACGGGAGATCATGCATAGCTGCAATTGACATTTGGTACTATGATAAACTGTGCAAGGACATGGGATGGAACCCCAAGAGAAAGAAAGGATGGTTTGCTGAATTGTTTGAGCCTTATGGACCAACTGATTATCTTCCACCTATAACAAGCAATTAACTCCACTGCATCACTTTTAAACTGTGTTTTTCAATCTCTATTTTCCTATAGCTTGGCCTTGTGCTGTTTAATTTATTTCTCTATTTTCCTGTATAATTGTGCTTCCACTTTTGATATTATGATTCAGCATAATGCAACATTTAATGGCAGCAAAAATAAATATAAGCTTAAGCTGCTTTTTGTGATAAAAATGACTCCTGTCGACCAATGGATCTTTAAGAAGTCACTGAACATTTTCAAGGATTTCCTAAAAACGAATGCTGAAAATGTAGGCTCCCACTTTATGTAGAGTCTGGAAGATATCAACTTTATAATTTTATAATAAGAGATTGTCAATATATAGTTTAAAGTTATAAAAGATCAACATATAGATGAAATAAAGGGAACTAACGTATATTTATTCTTCAAAAACAGTTAGTTCATAAAATTAAATTAGTAGAACTACTTGTGGATTCAAGTACTACAATGAATTGAATATTGAAAACTATATGATAAGCCGCTAAAACTAAATCATCTAGAGTCACAATTTACGAATGGAATGTCTCGTAGAGTTTAGTCCTTTCGAGATTGTTTTTATATCAATTTGAAAGCTGAAAAAGAAGCAAGTTAAGTAGTTCTAGACTAAGTAGTAAATTATAAAAGAATGGAAAAGAAAAGCATTTTAAAAAAAAATTATGGTAACCTGAATTACTTAGTAAGACTGCATGGAAACATAAAACAAAGATCATACGAATGTAAGAAAAGCCTGGACTACAAACAGAATCATGAATATCCACTAACCTTTGCTCCTCCTAAGTCCATGTGGATGAAGGTAAGACTGCATATGTAATACTAGAAAGAAATTTGTACGCTCCCACTGACCCTACTGACAGACACGTATTCTCTATACTTCGATAAAACCAGACAATCTGACTGATATCAAAATCAGAGAACAAGGTTTTCCGGAAAGCTTATCTGAGCCTACAATAGGCTCCATGAGCTAGTATATCAAACTGTGATTTTAGCAGAATACAAACTCTAGGGCCATTGTAGAATGAACTTCTTCAAACAAAGAAACCACACGGATCTCTCATTCGAAGAAACCATTCAAGAACGCTACTTTGCATTCTTTAGCCAAAACACACGGTTTAATATCAACATTAACCAACAGATCATTAATCGTTCAATCAGTGCGACTAGAGACAAGTTTTCTCAGAACCTACAATAGAGTACTGAGTATAACCTACTCACTGTCATACTATAAAGGTCAAACCTTTATCAAGCTCACTGTGCCTTTTACTGCGCAAACAATTTGCTCATTTTATGAACTATTCATAACGAAAGCCTAATCAAGTTCTAAACTTGATCGTAGTAAGTCATGAACAATTTTAGATCTATGGTTCAATGTTAATTTCCGAAATCGATATCAAATATCGCTCCCACTATAAATTATAGGATAATTTTCTTCAACGAGAAAACATCAGAACCATTAAGTATCAGATACTTTGTAAATGATTCTGACATCCTATTGTACTTATACGGAAGTTGTTCAAGGGTCATTTCATCTTATTAATTTTGTAGTTCCATCACAGTTTATCATTCTCACATTTGACTTCACTAAGTCAAGTCCTTTTCTACAATCGTCAACATCTAATGTCAACCACTAAGTAACAAAATTTTTTTATTACTCGAGATCGTAGAAAATATTCTATCAAATCGAATACAATATTCCATTAAATAGAATAAACGATAAACCTTTCACTCGTACCTCTGAGGCACAAGTACTTTCAATTATATAACCATTATACAAAGGAAATATTCAAATCTCAAACTTTTCAAGATTCGAAATTTCTACCTATACATATCATATACGTAACTGTAGAAACAAATGGAACCTTAATTAAATAGATGAATTAGAGTTATTGGAGCATAACCCCAAGAGTATTGAAAACCAATTCGGTAACACTCAATATCAACGAATCAAATCATATAAAATTCGATAACTCCCACTGACCAATTCCATCATAACGAAATCGTGGAAGTTTAATATTGAGAAAGAATCATATTCATTAAATAACTTTAGAACTAATTGTCATAAATTCATGTGTTTGATCATGACAAACATCTTTGAACAATTCAAAGAATCACAATAAATTTTTAAAGATACAATTTTCAACATTGCTGATAGAATATCTTTGAACTATTCAAAATATTCTATCCGAGTTTCATTAGAAACATATTGACAGTTCTTGAACAATTCAAGGCGTTCAACATGTTCTCTATTAGAAACATGTAACTAAGTCATGACAATTCATCAACTGAGTTACGAAGCAAAGAAAATTGTCTAAGAAAATTTCTAATTCATTAAACTATATACATCTAATGTATTAATTTAACAAATCTGTGGTCCAATGATAATCATTGGTTAAATGAGATTCAATCACATCCTGAATACAATATTCATTAAAGGGATAAGGATATGTGGTGTGAACTCGTATCAGACCATCATTTACCATAAAGAACAATCATCTAATATTTTTATGATAAAATCTTATAAAACACAGTTCTAAATTATTTATTTTACAGAATATTTTCTTAATGCTTATCTTTTATTAATGACACTACTAGTCACTTTAAAATATGTAACAACTGTTTATACAGAAAAAGTAACTATCCAATAGTCACAAGTTCTGATATCAAATATCAAACAGTTATTAAACATTATTTTAATTAACTAAACGGGTGATCCGGTATCCAATACCTATAATTGTCGTATTGTGAGAATCAAAATTCTCTATATACAACTATACGCATCTTCTTTCTTAAGCTTCATATTTTGCGTTCAATTATTCACAACAATTGCAAATAATCGATCATCAAACTATGTCAGACACATGACTTCTAAAAGTCACTAAAAACGAAGAAACGTCATTAAAGATAAACAATTACTAATGAGGTTTTTCTTAATGTCAGTCAAGAATCTCGAGACATGAACCATTCAAGTCAATTCTTACCGCATAAGAAAAAATTCTTTCTAGAATAATATCTTAAAGCATGTATCTATTTAGATTACCTAATCGCGACTTAGAAACTAAGTCACAAACCATCTTGATTTTCAAGAAAATCGTAACAATAGTTCCCGATGGTTTCACTAACCTAACAATATCTAAGTCTATCGTCATTCTAAAACCTATTCTAGAACTACGCAACATAAGTAAAGTCAGAAAATCTATTCAAATAATAGACATGCAGTGGATTAGAAGTATAATTCTATAAGCAATATAGAATAAAAGGAAAACGAAAGCAGTAAATTCCATAAAATTACGCACTGCTTAAGTTATGGATTTTAAACTCAGCAGTGTCTCCCACTACTTTACGTAATACCGTAATCCCCAACGGACAACGGCAATAATTAAATCGAATTCCATAGTGAGAGTAGGATCCCATGAATATATTTCGACTCACAGCTTTGGCACGTTATCGCCTACGTATATTCATTAGGTAGACAACTCTTTGTCAATCACTCACCAGTGACTCCTGATTTTGGTCCTGACCGTTTCTCACTGTGACGGCTTTGGCACGTTCACAGGGAGGCGTATCAAGGCTACACTTATCAATGGAAAACTCAAGCTACCGGTGTAGTCCCGACAGCTTTGGCACGTTCAAGATTTCCACTTTCACTTGAATTTATCCAGTATCAATATACAATCGGTATGGATAATAATCCTATAACTACACCCTCACAGCTTTGGCATGATCTCGGATGCACTTATAGAAAAATACCCATAAACCGTACTGACAAGACGGACCAAGAAACATGTATCCAATACACGTTACTTTACAGCCATATTTAAAAGCGGAGATTTTCCTACGGAAGTTCTAATCTACATCCAATGCAGAATTTTAATCTAAATCATTTTCAAAATAATTCAATTCTACCTTAGAACACATAACTTAATCTAATAATTAAATTTCCATTATATATTCGTTAGTGTAGAACCGAACAGTTAAGAAACATATCTAGATTCCTAGCATGTGCGAACATCAAAATTGGATTATATATCAAATATCAAATATAAACAATGTAATGGATGAAGCATCAGACCGCTCTGATACCATTTTATTGGGGTTTTGGGCGATGGGGCGCAGCGGAAGTGCGGGTTATGGCGAAATCGCATTTTAAAACTTTTTTAAAATACCAAATAAATTATTCAATATCTAATATGAATAATTTATTCATATTTCACCTAAACATGTTTATTCAAATCAAATATCAACATAATTATGGTAATAACTCGTGAAATTTTTACGAAAATCGTTTTTCCATAAAATTACCTAAAACGCTTTTTTGACTGAACCGACTACTCGACACTTATGGAAACTACCCAGGTCAGATCCAATAGTGTCGGGACAGTTCATGGGATGCCCGAACAATGACGGAATCACTGTTTTCACAGGCGTCACCCGATTGGCTCAAAATCCACCCGGTAACGCTGTTTTTGGCCGTTTTCGCTTATTTCAATTCGGAAACACTTTCCGGCAATTGTCTTATAGACACTGCATTTTTGCATAAAGCCCAATGATGAGCCTCGTATGGAGGCACTACCTGATAAGTCACGAAAGTCGTGGGAAACGGATGCCGAAAGGGAAAATTCCAAAATTAATACCTTGTCAAATTTAAACTCACTAATTTAGCCTCGGGTTCGCTTAGTCAATTTCTATTTTAAATATTAGCCTCTGCCCAAAACCCCTGCAACCAATGAAAGCCCATTTATCTATGTCATACACACCCACACCACACAAAGTCATCCAAAGCCATGCAACCCATCCAAAGCCCATGCAACTCACAAGGCCCACACGCCTAAGCCCTCTCCAAAATAATAAAACCCTAACATGCAACTATAAAAAGGAAATAAACCCAACCCTAATTCCCTCTCTCCTTCCTCACACACTCACACGGCAGAAACACAAAAAAAAAAAAAAACCAAAACCCTAATCATTTTTCTTTCGGCTATCTCTCCCCTCTCTCTCTCAACACACTCTCGGCAGAAGTAGTAAACAACCAAACCCTAAAGAATCATCACTCTCTCTTCTCACGTTCTCTCATCTCTCCCTTCTCTCTCACGCCAAAAACCCTGAACACTCTCATCTATTCCTTCCCCTCTTTTTTCTTACACTCACGGCTAAATCACAAAAAAAGAAAACCCTAGCACTTTCGCCTCTCTCTTCCTCTCACAAGCCAACTCACGGTAACAAACCAAAACCCTGAGGCCCTGACTTCTTTCCCTCTTCTCTCTCTTCCTCACATATTCTCGGCAAACACAAAACAAACCATAGCTCTCTCCTCACATACTCGGCCTCATCACACACAAGCAGACCTCACACACGCCATGAACAAACACAAACACAAACACGCAAACCCGTAGTCGATAACACATGAAGCCATAAACAAAAACAAACCAACGAGTAGCACCCACACACCCGAAAAAAAAGAAATCCAAAGCCACGCATGAAGACAAACTCCACCGATTCAATAAACAAAAAGCAGCCTCATGCAACCGAATAAAACACACCAAGGTAACCCCCCACCCACCGAAACAATAAGACATGAACCACATCCACGGCATCAATAAACAAACACATCCAGCCCCACATGTGAACAACTAAGCAACCCCACTGACCGAAATAAATAACAAACCTCACGGCAACAACGAAGCAACAAATCAACAAGCCATAAAATGCCAAAACCATAAACCACTGCCCATCACACAGCTCCACCGAGTCCCCACTAAAAACAAAAACCCTTTCCGAATAAACAATAAACACATCAGCCCACTGACCGTAACAACACAAACCAAAGCAGCCAACAACCATGCGAACGAAACAGCCCATTGACCGACACATAAACATCAACAAAATGGCCTCCCCGACCGACACAAAAACAGTGAGTAAAATCAACCCTTCATTCACCGAAAAATCACACAATATCAGCCCGTAAAACCTAGACAAACCAGTCCCAAAAAATAGTCTGAAAACAGCAGTAAAAACAGAGAAAATAGCAGCCCAAAACAGCGAGACAGTGAACAAAAGTGTTGAACCAGCGAACCAAAAAAACAGTGAAGCATTAACCCTTCCGGCGACGTCTCAACGCACTTCCGAGAAGCGATTTAAAAAGTAAGACCTAAGGGCCCTCTCTTTAATATTCGTTTTGCTATCCCGGATATGACATGCTTGGTTGGACGAGGAATACGTCCAACTGGACATGCGAGATCCAACATTAACGGCCAAGTCCCTTGGTCACATTTGATTTCTCTAGTATCTTGTTATTTATCTCTTTATGTTTATTTACTGTTATTATTCATCTTTATTTTTTATTCCGCATTTATTTTGTTATTCATTATTGCTATTTATCTTGTCTATTTATTGATTTGCATTCATCAATTATTATTCATCTCGTTTTTATTTTTGTTCATGTTCAGCTATATTACTTCGCATCCACTTGCATGGCTAGTTACATTGGATTAAAGGTCACCCATTTGTGGTATATCGGATGGAAACCCAGACGTAAATTCCATAGCCGAATCCGAATGGACGGTAGTGCGGTCTGTACTTGGGATACAACTCCACGTACTGCTCGGGAAACATTCATGCATGCGTGTCTATGTTGTTATTAATGTCATTTTTGCAATCACGTTCGAACGCATTTTCGAACGCAACTCGAACGCAAGCATTCTGCCTCACTCCATTCGAACGTGTTTCCGAACGCTACTCGAACGCATACATTCCGCCTCACTCCGTTCAAACGTGTTTTAGAATGCTACTCGAACGCATGCATTCTGTCTCACTTCGTTCGAACACGTTCTCGAGCGCTACACGAACGCGCGCACACACTAGACAGATTATTTCTTCATATTTTATGCATTTTTGTCTCTTTAGTTATCTATTTTAAATTATGCACTTTATTATTTGCATTTATTATTAACGTTCGTATTGTTATTATAATTTACATTATCGTACTTCCTCGTTTAATATGCTTGTGGAATTTTGCATTTGCTTTCATTTATATTTATGTTTATGGGTGTGCAAGCTTGTATGTTATTGGAATTATCTTGCATGTGTTGCATAAGACTTAGTTATATCATTGTGTAAACCCGTTCACTACAACTGGCATAAGTGATGGACCATTCCGAACCCAATGATTTGAGGTCTTCCCTTATGAAGGGTGAGTGCGGCCTTAAATCATTTACCAGTTCACACTGGGTGGTGACTCCTTTATTCTCTGGTTTAGTCCCCCGCAGGCTACTCCGTACTCCCGATGGGCCGCGACCCCGGACAGCGTCACCCCGTTCTGTGCCTTACATATCCCAACTCCCAATAAACATCCATAACATTCATAAGACATCAAAAATATCCCAGAATTTTCAGTTTAATCAAATCAGATCAGGTAACTGAAATTATCAATTTCATGCTTTAAAATCCAATTTTCAAGATCAATCAAATTAATCCATAATACTAACTAAAGTCACCACATATGAGACACTCTAGAACAATTCTAGGTTATATTAGAGTGGTTCAATAACTCTAGAATAGCAACAAAAATGTCCAAAACAATTTGAACAAATTGGATGCAAATTACATTAATTCCACCCAATAAACACTTCACACATGCTTCAACTTCCATCTCTATTAACCACAAATAAAAGCCCCAAAAATTCAGAATTAAAGGAACCCTAGATCATATCTAGCAACTCAAGAAACAAGAAAATATATTTCTAAGCCAAGGGATTTAATGAATTACCTTTAATCCACTTGATTCCAAAGCTTTTTTTTTTTTCTTGATTTTCCTTTAATTCTTCATGGTTTTTGAAACAAATTTCCAAACCCTTTTTTTAGAGCTTCACGTCAATAGTGGTGTATTGAAGACAATAAGAGAGAGAAAATCAAATCTCATCTCAATTGTTGTTGATGGCCGAATATATAAGTCAAGGGGCAAAGTTGTCCTTTTGAAAATTTATCAAATAAATTCATTTAATCAAAATATAGTCAAATTAACTTTATAAATATCCAATCAAATTTAGACATATATAAAGCATAATCAATTCATGCCATGTTTTCCAATCAAAATTCACCAAGTATCATTCAATTAATAATAAATGGATAAAGATTGAAAAATCAATTATTTAATTATTTAACTATTAAATAAGTAAACAATTAATTTATACAAATATATGTATTTTATTTACATTAAATAATAAATACATATATTTATGGCATGTGTCAAAATCTCATTTGACAAATAATTAATGTGTATCTAATCGTATTATGTATCAAATACAAATACACAATAATTATTATCGGACAAAATCTCCTAATGCATGTGTGATCGTTTAACCGATTAAACGATCTGAATTAACTCACTTAATCTGGTGAAGTATTATGAATAATCTGTATTATTCGTATCACGATGCCCAAGTGCTCAACGAGTACACTTCATATTGTGGGACTCTCTAAGTTTAGGTTTATCCGTCACGAAATCCAATTTCGTGTCCATAATCCACCCACTCATGGATTATGATGACCACGGATAATCTCGCTAAACTATGCAAGTCGAGGTCACTGCATACGTATAATCCTTCCGTCACAGGCTATCCGTATTATACCTGGGATATAGATGAGAACGTCAAATCTGTTCGGTATAATACAATCGACTTTCAATTTACGATCACGAAATAACACTCGAAACTGCTTTCCGAAGTTATACCACGGCCATGGATTTACTAGATCGTAAACACGTGAGGATGACTATGCCCTGTACATAGGACTGACGGATCCTTTCTTGATACGCACTGGATATCATGAGTATCAGTCCACACCCAACGAACATGCGGAGGTCTGATCATGAATAGATCGTTGACGTGACTGCCATCAAAGTTTGGAGGATAACTCATATATCCCATTGTGGTATCTCAAGTCAAAATGACCATTATGCTCGCTCAACTCGAGAAGGTTCATATTGACGTTGGTGTACCATCTATTAGGAAACCTTCAGTGAGTCGTTCAGTGTCTTATCAAATAAACACCTACATGTCTATACGAGTCTCTCGAGACTCATGGTTCACTGGGATAAACCATTGGACCAAGTCACGATATACGACATGTACTGGTCTTAGCGGATTTTACTAACCGGCCCGTGTTAGTAAATCTTGAACATGAACTTTATTTAAGGATATACATCTTATAGCGCGCTTCTCAATATCAATTACAAGCTATGTTGTAACTGCACACTATATTGTAAATCCTAGGGTCTTTGTATAATATACGCGTATCACTAAACCAGATTCAGTTTCGATCTAATCGTAATCAGATATCTAATCGTAAATAGTTCGAATAGCGTATAAAATACAAGGGTGCTACCATTAAATTAGTAATATTTATGGAAAATAGAACTGCTCGTATTTATGGATCGAACATAAATATGATCCAGATTGGCACTCTGAGCACCAACCCTAACAGTTCACTGATTCATCATGTGGGTTGTGAGATTCTGGCATTGGTCCTCCTCCATATGGTGCATTTGTAGATCCAGCATTGTTCACAACCTGCATGCTAAAAGTTTCCAAGTATCTGCAGATTTGATCTAGTTTGGCATTTACAGTTGTGTTTCGCTCTATTGGCCACAATGAGTTATTGTTAGCCATTTCTTCTATTAAGTCTCAGGCTTGATCATCTCCTTTTGCCATTAATGCTCCTCCAGCAGCAGCATCAACCGTGGTTTTCATCAATTCAGAAAGTCCATTATAGAAAATTTGGACTTGCAGCCATTTCAGACTTTCATGGTGAGGGCATTTTCAGAGTAGTTCCTTGTATCTTTCTCATGCTTCACAGAGGGATTCCGAGTCATGTCATAAAAGGTTGTGATGTCATTTCTCAACTTTGTTGTTCTGGCTGGTGGAAAGTATTTTGCAAAGAATTTGGTGGCAAGTGTATTCCAAATGGTTATGGAACCTGCTGGTAGTGACTGTAGCCATGCCTTAGCTCCGTCTCTCAAGGAGTATGGAAATACACGCAGGCACATTGCTTCTTCTTCTCATCGGTTGTAGTTCAATGTGCCACAAACTTCCAGGAAGTTACTGATGTGGGCATTGGGATCTTCAGTTGCACTACCCCCAAACTGAACTAATTGCTGAATCATCTGAATGCAAGTTTTGATGTCACATGCATTTGCAGGTAGAGGTGGAAGTACAATACATGAAATGAATCCATCAATCACCAGAATTGTTCTATCTGGAATAGGAATTGGTGGTGCCACCTCCAAAGGTTCAGGTTCTTGATTGTTCATGTTTATCAATGCTTCTTGATCTTCTCGCCTTTCCCTGATTAACTGTCTGATAGTCCTTTCAATTTCAGGGTCAAGTGGTCGGATTTCAAAACTTCTAATTCTTCTCATGTGGTGTCTTTAAACCTGGAACACGAGAAACAAAACAAGTAAGTAAAATTTTTAGACACAAGTAAAATGTTTAGCTAAAAATTAATAATAAAAAAATAAGTCATCGACAACAGCGCCAAAAACTTGATCGAGTTTCTTATACACACGCAAACGCATGTATCGTTCAAGTAGTATAATGTATCGATCCCATGAGGACTTATCACTTATGCTATTAATTATTAAAACTAAATTTTACAAATATCTAAATTGATTATTGGTTGGATTGTGATTTTTACTTAAAACAAACATGTAAATAAAACAAATATAAAATCCAAGAATAATAAATTATATGAAAATATCTAGGGTTGTGAATCCTACTATTATTCTTCTAAATATGAGTTGAATATCTTATGCTTGTGTGATATACTTGTTTATTAACCTGGAACACGACGATATGCAAAAGTCTCTTCCGATGGTCGGATGCAAATTTTAAAAGTAACACAATTAACTATATTCATATGTTAATTAAGAAACACCAAATTCATTAAGTTTAAGTTCCAATTATGGTTACTCATGCCCGACATGTATATTCATATCCTGGAAGAAAATATCTAAGGTGAATGTGAGATCATAAGCTATTGAGTCTACGGCTAAACCTAAAATCCATTTTCCAAGTTCATTTTAAATTTACCTAATCAATCTTATTAGTGGCCAATTAACAAGAATCATTAAGAACTAGACTCAATAAATAAACCAAAACATCACACACAACATAAGTAAATTCAACTTATTAAATCATTGAATAATTGGTTTTCATCACAACCTTAGACTATGTATTTAGTTACAACCATACCTAAGATTACAAAAGACATAAATAAATAAAATATCATCGAACAAGATGAAAACTAAAATAATGAAATAAAATGTCGGGGTTAGGGGATCCACTTTTAATATTTCAAATCTAAAAATCTCACTTATTATAATATATAAATTTGCATTATATTACCAACTGGCCAATCTGACGGTATCCAATTAAGTCAGGTTTTAAGATAATTTATATATTATAAAATAAGGGAGATTAATCTAAATTATCATAATAAAAGCTCCACCTTTTACCCAGCAGAAAGAAGTTACCAGAAAGAAGTTATCTACTCATGCTTTGAAATAAAAACACACAAAATTTTATTAATAAATTAAAAATAAAATACAAAAAGCTTAAATAAACACACAAGATACTCTCTTCTTAGTATTACAGAGAAATCCCCATAAGAAAGTATGAATTTTCCTTCTGATTTCAACCTCTATTTATAGGCTTCAAAAACGGCACGCGTCGCGACGCGAAACATCTGTGTGTCACGACGCGCAGTACAGTAAATGGTGGCTAAATTATTAGCTCGGCCAATTTTGGCATATATGCGTCACTCGAAGATGATCCCTGAAAAGTTGAAAAGGAAGTCGAGCCAATTTTGGCTTATATGCAGACCAAACTTTAAACCATCAGTAGCCCTTGGAGGACCATCCATAGATGGAGTTACTCCTTTTTATCAAACCTGGGTTGCCGGTTCCTAAAAATTAAGTTAAAAATTTAAGAAAGATTATAGTTCAAGATACTTTCCAATCACATAAATTTAATTGTATTATGCTCAGTTTTTTTCCTTGTTTTAATCTCAATGTTTTTGCCATTAATATGATATTGTATCTATTAAGCTTGATAAAACTCATATTACTTGAAGTTAGCCTCTCATTCTTGCTTACAACTAAACTTGAGAAATCTTGGCTTTGAAGGAGAAAATTAATTTGTTCTAGATATTTGTTTTAGTAAAAACTGTACAGGTTTCGAAAGAAATCTTCATTAAAATAATACTTTATTTTGTGAAATCTTTTTGTTGGCTCAGCTGAGCAGCAATGCAGAGAGGATTTTCATTAATCGAATGAAATGGTCTTGCATTTATAGCAAAATATGCAGCCCGTGTGTGTAACGTGAGAACAAAATTACAAGAATTTGTTACTTAACAGAATCAATCTCAACTTTTCATCTCTAACTGCAATTGCTCCATTGGAATGTCCTAAAATATTTTACAAAAATGCATGTTCTACAACAAAATGATTGGAAATTTTGTTAAATAATTGAATCAAAATATGAATGCACAAGATAGCTGGCAAAATGTTTTATATACTATCCCTCATAACATAATAAATAAAATATATGAATTTGGTGAATATCCGTAGTGAGTATTTGATGGTATTGATGACTACTATATAAACTCACGATAAGTTTAATTTAAATTATCAAATCCATGAAAATAATTATCAAATCATACCCATGATGGATAGATACCAACGAATTTACAAGTTTACTAATAAAATTGTCGTCTCTAATCATGATCTAAATCTGGTCAGATGAGACTGAATTATTTTTTTGCCATCTTGACAGATACTAAAATGGTTTTGCCAGAAATTCAATGTGAAGTATTTGTGTGTCGTCATGTATTGAGTGTTAGCGACATATTCTTAATGATGGATTTTTATGATGCAACGCAAGGGACTTCGATTGATCTTCAAATCTTATATTTTTTGCACTGTGACTGACATACCTGTCCATGATACTGACATACCAGCGACACTGCTCTACCTTAGGCAGATTTGCGTGCTCTCTGAACCAGACTAGTTCATACTGGTCTCCCATATCGGTCAGTTTGGATTTTACACAGCTACTGGAAATGGAACGAATCATATCGGCGAAGGGGAGTTTGCTTTCTAGCATATATAGATGTTCGCCACACCAATTAGCTAATCGGCATACATATTACTATACGAGTCAATAATCTGGTATGTGTGTGTTTAATCTTCAACGGTAATATAGTCATTATATTTGCAAGACCGGCAAACCGACACCTGTAGATCGGCTATCGGTCTCAGGATAGAGAGATTGTGCAGTTTTCACCTTCACTATATATTGAGCCCCAATTTCATTTTTGCCCAGATCTTGCACCTTCCTATATTATCTTTCAAGGCAAAAATATTGAGGGTAACTTAAACCTTCTTGATCAAACATTCTCATAATCAAAGCTCACATATTACACCTTCATATCATATTAGTGAATTTGATTTACTTGAGTTAGAAAGTCACACTTAAATCTTCTTATCTTTTGCGAGTACCCAAGTTGTGTTGTAATCTTCTATTCTTAAACACTTATGGTTGGGAAATTTCTTGTTGAGTGGGTATACTCAAAAGGGCGGTTTTTGGTTGTAAAGGTTAAATAGTGAACCTAGGAACAAAACTCTTGGTGTTGTAAAAGGTTTGTGGTGAACCATGAAAAACTCTTAGTTTGGGGTGAACCACGAAAAACTCTTGGTTTAGAGTGAACCACGAAAAACTCTTGGTTTGTGAGTGAGCCACGAAAAACTCTCGGTGTAAAGTGCGCGATCACGAAAGCTTCAAGCGTGGCTTGGGGGAGTGGGCATAAGCATTGTTGGCCGAATCACTATAAACTATAGTGTCAATTTCTCTAACCCTTACTTCTTTTATTTATTGCAAGTTATATTTTGTATTTGCATATTATTTAGTAACTTGTATTTGGTAATATTTTGTGTTTGAGAATTAATTGTTGAATTCATTAAGTTGGGAAATGGATTTATAAGCTTAACTGTTAAATCTATTAACTATGTAGCATAAAATCGAAAATATTTATAATTCGGCATATTTTGGACATTATCCAATTCACCCCCATTGGGTATAGTGCTTGTAGGTAATTTCAATTGGTATCGAAGTAAAGTATTCTCAATAAAGATTTAATCATCCGAGAATCGATCATTACCCCTACAAGTTACACAACATACTTCGTTGAATGAGCATTCACCTATAAACCGCCATTTATGATGGTACAGACTTTAAATTTTGATAAAGAATTATGCTCATATTTTTGCTCGCCTACGATATTGGTGGATATAAAGAGATCACGGGAGGGTGAAAAAATTCAGTAAATTCAAATGTACTTAAAATTTTATGTGAAGCATTAGATATAAAGAGATCATGGAGGGCGAAAAATTTCGGTAAATTCTAATGCACTTAAAGTTTTATGTGAAACATTAGATAAAAACATAATTGATAAGATTCACAAATTTACAAATGCATATGAATTATGAAAATCTTTAGAATTGCTAAATGAGGGAAATAGTAAATTAAATGAATGCAATATTGATCCTAACTCATAAAATGATGAAACTTATAATTTAGCATTCATAACTATAGAAATTTTAGGGGGAATCAGAAAAAGAAAGTGTTATTGTTTGTGAAAATAAATTTCCGATTATGATGAAATGTTTGACATGTTGAATTATTTGCACGATAAATATGATGCTCTTAGAAAGAAATGTAATTTAATTAAGAAATAGCATACATTACTTCAACATGAATATGCATCATATATGGATAAAATTCATGTTTTGGATAATGATAATATTTGCTCAAAAGTCAAGCATGAAAATTATGAGATGATTGAACAAAATGAGCATGCATCCTATATGGAAAAAAAATCATACTTTAGATAATGAAAACATGTGTTTAAACGAAGAGCATGAACATTGTGTAGAAAACATGCAAAATGAAGCATTTACTTCTAAATTATCATGTGCTTGTGAAAATTTAAAAATTGAAAAATGATGATTTGAACAAGAAATTAGATGACTTACAATGCATTGTGAATAAGTTCACTCAAGATAAAAAGAATTTTAAAATGTTACTTGGTTCACAAAGAAATGTGTTTAAAAACTAGGCTCACGTGAAGGAAAAATATTTGAACAATTATTTTGTGAAGGCATCCAAATCATATACACATTCATCACATGTACATGCATTTAAAGTAATTGAATCAAATATTGTATGTCATGCGTGTAATATGATGAGTCAGAAAATTTATGATTGTTGGATTAAAAAGAAGAATGTGACTATTATTTTGGGTTCTGAAAAGAACTAAGATTAACCTCGATGGACCCAAGAAAATTTAGGTATCACAATGTACTTAATATTTTTTATATGGAAAGCTTTGGGAAAAGCAATTAATGAGAAATACAATTAATCCAAAAGACTCAACACAAAGTGAGGAAATGGCTAAAAAAAGAAGTATATCTAATACAAACCTAAAAAACGGATAAGTCTCAAGATTGATGGATTTGTCACTTGGTGATAACGATAAAAGTTAAAATTCATACTTACAGAAACATTGGTACCGTTTTCTTCATCCTATATTAGTATGCTTCAATTTTTGACATGAATTGGACTTGATTGTGAAGCATACTATTGATTAGGCATTTTGAGCTAAATTGTATGAACATTATGCATATATTGCCTTAATTATTCGTAATTATTTAAATTGATTATATTATTAATCATAATTGGTATCACAAATGACGTATTGATATATATGATATTTGTGAACCTTTTGGATTATTAGTATTGAATTTGCCTTTACATTGGTCATTCTTGACTAAAAATGGAATGCATGGATATTGGTATAACTTGTATGATTTTGATGATTATCAATACATGAACATTAAATTTTTATGACAAAATGGGAGAAAATGCTAAGTGTGCATGTTTATGAATTTTAATATGTTTTATGCACATGATTGGTTTAAATCTCTTAGTGCTTTTTTTTTTTTACTTCTCCATCCTTTTTGATAATGTCAAAGGGGGAGAAATTATAGAATGAGATAAAACTTATGTTACCATCACCCTTGTATCAAGGGGGAGCAAATTTATACTAATGTGTTTGTCCAAGTTTTATAAAGCTATATTGAAAGGCAATCACATATTGAGGGGGAGATAATATTAAGGGATAGCAAGAATCGTTAACAAATTTGGAACTCTCAAAGCTCACTAGTTTTAAAGATTGTCATCATCAAAAAAGTGGAAGATTGTCAGCTACATATTCTCAATGATGGATTTTGATGATGCAAAGTAGGAAACTTCAACGAGCATTCGCGAGGCTTATAAAAAGATGTGGAAGCAAATTGATTGTGAAGAGTAAATGGATGTGAAAACTCAAACGCCAAAATGAAGAAATTCTAGTCTACTCTTATAGCTTAGGGCTCTCATTGTAAGTGAATTTATAATTCAAGTACTCTAAGCTTATAGGACTCATGCACATTCATATATTCAAGTACTTTAAGCTTATAAGACTCATACACATTCATATAGATGGATTAGGGTCATGTGCAAAATGATTTTAATCTTCGAATCTTGTATTTTCTATATTGTGACCGGCGTACCAGTCATTGATATCAGCATACCAGTGACCATGCTTTGCCTTGGGCATATTTGGATGCTCTCAGGAATCGAACTATTCCAGACCGATCTTTCATATCGGTTAGTCGGAGTTTTCATAACTACTGGAATCGGGACGGATCATATCGGTCTCCATATCGGTCAATTAACCGGCATACCAGTCACCATACCGGTCAGTAATCTGGTATGTGCGCTTTAATCTTCAATGGTAATATAGTTGTTATATTTGTAGGATAGACATACTGGCCCCTATAGACCGGCATACCGATCTTAGGACAGAGAGCTGAGGCAATTTTCACATTCACTATATATTGAGCTCCAATTTCATTTTTGCCCAGATCTTGCACTTTCCTACATTATCTTTCAAGGAAAAAATATTGAGAGTAACTTAAACCTTCTTGATCAAACACTCTTATCATAATCAAAGCTTACATATTACACATTCATATCATATTAGTGAGCTTGGTATACTTGAGTCAGAAACTCACACTTAAATTTTTCTTATCTTTTGTGAGTACCCAAGTTATGTTGTAATATTCTAATTTTAAACACTTGTGGTTGGAAAATTCTTTATTGAGTGGGTATACTTAAAATATTGGTTTTTGATTGTAAATGTTAAAGAGTGAACCTATGAACAAAACTCTTAGTGTTGTAAAAAGTTTGGGGTGAATCTGACTGTGAAAAACTCTTAGTTTGTGAGTGAGTCACGGAAAACTCTCGGTGTAAAGTGTGTGATCACTTTAAACATAGTGGAAAGCTTCAAACGTGGCTTGGGGGACGACGTAGGCATTATTGGCCGAACCACTATAAACCACGGCGTCAATTTCTATAACTCTTACTTCTTTTATTTATTGCAAGTTATATTTTGTATTTGCATATTATTTATTTACTTGTATTTTGGTAATATATTATGTTTGAGAATTAATTGTTGAATTCATTAAGTTGAGAAATTGATTTATAAACTTAATTGATAAAACTACTAATTAGGTAGCATAAAATTGAAAAGATTTATAATTCCGTATATTTTTGCTATTACTCGATTCATTCCCTCTATATAAAGATGGTATGTTTGTGTGCGCTTGTAGGATATTACTTGAATCTGCTATTCAAGTTCCGTGTCTAAATTTGGAATAAGTTATAAATTAATAATTTTTTTTGTTATTAATTAGTGGCTAGCAACTATTTCCATTTATATTTGAAGAAAATATTGATGTCCTTACACGGCACTTGGTATTCTCTTTTAATTTTTGGTATCTATCATCCAACAATTCACTTAATTCAACGCCCTACTCACTACTCCACTAATTTTCATATGATGGGATTGCAAAAACTTTATGTCATCTTGATAAAAATATATCGACAAAATAATACTATTAGTTTGCTTGATTGTCAATTACAGGAGATTCACTATTTACACACATAATGATTATAGGGAAATTCATAAAACTAGTTAAAAAAAAATTATCTGATAAAATGAGTCATAATATTTGGGATTTGTAAAATTGGTCAAGTTCTCCGACGTATACTTCAAAGAATCTGGATTCTCCGAAATATATCCTTGAAGTTTTATTTTATTATTATTATTATTATTATTTATTGAAAAATTCATAGATCCGAAATCATTTTCCGAATCTCCAAAGTCTTACTTCGGATCTCCGAAGTAGAATAAATCACAGCATGTAATACGAAAACATATACTTTTTATTGATAGATATGATTTTTACATATAAGACCGAAAATATTGATTCCAAAAATATCAATTCCAATACATCAAATCTGATTACATAAATTAAAATTAATGTTGACTTGAATTTTGGTTAAGAGGAGTCATACATGAACGTTTATTGTGTCAACGTTGCTACATCGATCACATATGACTTGCTCTATTTGTTTGCCATGTGAATGTCTTCTATTTATTTTTGGTCGTCCCGCCGAAACACGCTCATTTGCTGGCAATACGTTCAGACTTGTATTGAGAATCAAAACATTATTTAAAATTATTTTTGAATGGTTGTTCAGTAAAACAAAGTAATATTATTCAGGATAACTCTTTTGGCAAGACCCAATCCAATTGGTCACTAACATGATGTATAGTCTCCACATACGCAACACGAAGGGTGTCCGTTGGGTACATCTTGCTCCAAAGATTAGAACGTTTGACTTTAGCAGCCGCACATACAGCTAATGCGTTTGCACACGGAAGTTGCTCTAAATCAAACTTCGTAGATCCGAATAATGACTTCGAATCTCCGAAATTTTCAATAAAAAAATTTAAAAAAAAAAAATCAAACTTCGCTTGAAGAACTTGGCCAGTTTTACAAATCTCAAATATTGTGGCTTATTTTGGCAAATGATAAATTCTTTTGACTAGTTTTGTGAATTTTCCATTATAATTAGGCTATTTCTTCTAATTAGGCTAATCATTTTGCAAATCCTGCATCATTTTTTTTTTAAATAGAATGGAATATTTCTTGAAATATCCAACATTGAAAAATGTAGAAGATAATACAGAATAATCAGTGAAGAAGTAAATGGTTAACCCACTTCGAGTTTGGTGATTTGGCGGCAGAATTTTCAACATTTTCAAAAAAATAAAAATAAATGGATAACCATAAAATTGAAGTTTTTGACTTTTTTCCCTAAAAACATAAAGAGTTAGCGTAAATATATTTTTAAATTCCTTATTTCGAATGTGATCTTGAGATTTGAAATGGATGAAAAATACCTCGATTATATCTCCATATAATTGTTTTTACTCATACTCAATATACAGACATAGTCCAAAATGAATCTAAAATTAAAATTGAGCCGGATATTATCTAAATCGGGTAAATGTTTTTTTTTTAAAAAATTGATATAGTACATGATATGCAAGAGATAACTTTGACATAATATTTTGTGCTACAAATTTGAGATGTCAAATTTTCATGTACGATATATCATTTCGAACAAATTTTACAATAAGATAAATAAATTTTACAATATGATATTTTCCATCAATCTTTGCGATATTTTTGCCCAATTTCACTGTTTGGGGCCTTTTAAACAAAGCTTTGAAAATTATTCTCGACACTACCAGAAAACCTCAATCACTTTCATCTTTTTAGAAAATTTGGATTCTACTTAAATTTTTTGCATTTTTATTGCTTTATTTTCTAGCATATTTTTAGCAAATAAAAGGTTAAATCCTCCTGCATAAAATTTTAGTAACTTATTCCATGTGGTTTGTTGATGTATGGTTCATGATCTCACC
>SKCR01001066.1:0-28246 GCA_019454045.1 Zanthoxylum bungeanum | reverse complement strand
AGGACCCAATTGGCCACCATTTGTGTCGTCAACTTCCATTTTAAATTTAAAAAAATATTATCTTTCTTAACCTTTAACATAGCCGAAATTATCGCCCAAAAATAACTCCAAATTTGTCTTTGATGATTCATGGAGAAAAGAAAAAAGAAAAATCAAGAAAACAAGGCTAAGGAATTGGAGGATTAAAGGTAATTCTACAAACCCTAAGCTTGGTAATTGAGTTACTTGTTCTTGGTGATCTAGTGAGATCTAGGGTTTCTTCTTTTCATAATTTTTGGGGCTTTTGGTTGTCGTGGATGAAATTGGAAGTAATGAAGCATGTGTGAAGAAGTTTTGGATGAAATTATTGTAATATTAGTCCAATTTGTTAATTTGATGACATGTTTCCATTCTAGAATATTATGACCACTCTTGTAATGCCTATAATTGTTCTTGGGTGATTCATATGTGGTGACTTGAATTGGTGTTATGATTAATTAGATTAATCTTGAAAATTTGGATTTAAAGCATGAAAAATAGGCATTTCGTTTCTGTTTCAGACCTGGAATATGTGATATTTGGTGATGAACATAATGTGTTATGAATGTATTGGATGTGTTTTGGGAGTTGGAACAATTTCCGGAAAGTGTTTTGGAGTTGAAATAAGCCAAAACGGTGAGAAACGGCATTACCGGATGACTTTTGAGCCAACGGGTCGGGTGACGGCTGTCCAAACAGTGAATTTGTCACTGTTTGGGCAGCCCATGAACTGTCTTAACACTATTAGGGCTGACTTGGGCAGTCCCCCTAAGTGTGGGTAGTCGGTTCGGTCAAAAACGCATTTTGCGTCATTTTGCGGAAAACACTTTTTCGTAAAAAATTTCACGACGTTTCATATATATTTATGTCACTATTTGATATTGAATAAATAGGTGTAGGTGAAATATTAATAAATTATTCATATTAGATATTGAATAATTTATTCGGTAATTTGAAAAAAAATTTAAATTACGATTTCGCCTGAACCGCGCTTCCGCTGCGCCCTTTGCCCGAAACCCCAACATTATATAGAGAGGAGACTTAATAATTTGTCTCCAACCGTAGCAAAGAAAACTTGCAATGTTCACTTCTGTAATTAGAGGTATTTTGAAACTCTAACGTTAAAATCAGTAATGGTCACTCACGAAGTTTGTATTTGGGTGGGAAATTATACATTTTCGTAACATCACGTGTTAGACTACACATTGACAAATCATTGGATGGAAAAATAATAATATCCCTAAAAATATGTAACATTCTGAAATAAAACAAACATTTAAAACCACATGGCAATTAATTTTGTACATCTTATCCCTTAGATAAAATCTCCATGTCAAGTCAATTTAACCCTTAGGTGTTGGGTTTGAATCCAGGGAGTGCATTTCTTGTAAGAATCTGAGACATCTGGGGTTTTACATGCTCCGCTTAAGCCCGGAAGTGGTAGTTTGGCAGTGGGGTTTCCAATGATTTCAAAAAAAATCGATTTAAAAAATAAAATTGAAGCCATAGTAATCAATTCAATCTAAGCACCCTAAAATTCTAAGAAACGAATCTTTAACACACTTATGATATTTTATGGACCTGTTGGAGTTGGTACTCGACGTGCCGATTTATCATGTATTTTCTTATAAATACATGTATGAAAAATATTTTGTTATGAATAAAATTTACAGTTTCATCAATATTTTATTATTAATGGTAAAGACATGTTATGAACAATATTCATGAACAATATGTATTTTCTTATACTCAAATCCTGCACCTAGACTTGGGAATGATTAAGTTATAACGTAATTGCAAAGGCGTCGCAATTGATATCGAGAAACGTTGTAACAGTATCATTCTTTAATTGTTCCTAGTCAAGTTTTACATTCTTGGTCCGAAAGTAAACCCAGGAGACTGGTACATGTCATATATCAGAATACTAGTTTCCGGTGTTTTAATCTCAGTGAGCCACGAGCCTAGGGAGACTCGTATAGACATGTAGGAGTTCATATCGGATAAGCACTGAATGACTCACGGAATATTCCTAATAGATCGCACGCTTGCGTCAATAGGAATCTTCTCGAGTTGAGTAGCATAGTGGTCCTTTGACTTGAGATATCACGGTGGATATATGAGTTATCCTCCACACTTTGATGACAATCACGTCTTTGACCTTTTTAGGTTAAACCTCCGCCTTTTCGTTGGATGTGGACTGATGCTCATGATATCCGGTGATGGTCCATAGGGGATCCGTCAGTCCTACGTACAGGATTTGAGTATCCACTTCATGAGATTGCGATTTATCAAATCAATGGCCATGGGTCACTCGGAAATGAGTTCTGAGTATTTTTGAGAAATCGTGAATCTATACATCGACGGGATAATACCTTTTGAGATTTGACGATTATATCTATGTCTCTGGTATTTATCCGGATACCAATGACGGAAGGATTATATGTATGTGAAGATCTCAACTTGTATGGTTCAACGAGAATATATGTGGTCGTCATAATTTATGATTGGGTAAATTATGGACACGGGATCTGATCCCGTGACGGATATACCTGAACTTAGAGAGTCTCACATAATCAAAAAATCGTAGAGCACCAGGGCGACTTTAAAACAAATAATATGATTATTCGGAAATCGTTTAACAGTTAACGAAATTACACATGCGAGGTATTCGGTAATTTCCTAAATTAATATGTATATGTATATATTAATTGATTACCGAATATTTTTTGGGACATATGTCATCCTTGAATGTATTTTAACATTTATTGTAAATGTATAAATACATTATACATTTAGATTAAATGGATTAATTAATTAAAGTGTTAGTTAATTGATTTATTAAATAAATGTATTGGGAATTATTAAGTATATAATTCACATGTATTAGACATGTGTAGGATGCTTTATAATTTTGACATTTGGCTTTGTTGGAAATTAGTGGAAATAGATATTTATTTTTGATTTGTTGAATTGTTTTCTAATAAATCAAATAAATTAATTTTTCTCGCTCCCACTGACTTCAATATTTTCGGCCAACTCATCCAAATTTGTTACTATTCCCATTTCTTCAAATTATCAACAAAAGAGATAGCAATAGTAAATCTAAGAAAGAGAAAAATTTGTGAAATCAAAATCAAGCCTTAAGCTTAAAGAATTTGGAAATTGAAGGTAAGTTTCTTAATCCTTTGGCTTGGAAATTGTTTCTTTTGCTTGATGAGAATACATTTGATGTAATTTTGATTTCCTACTCTCTTGAATTGGGTTTTTGCTTGTTGATGATTGTTGGGAATTTTTTAAGCATGTGTGATGATACTTTGAGCTTAATAATTGTTATTATAGCTTAATTTGTTTTAGGACATTAATGTTGCCATTCTAGAATTTCTATGCCACTTTATAAAAACCTAGAATTGTTCTTGGGTGTTTTTGGTTGTGGTGAGAGTTTAAGAATGTTGGAAAGATTAATTGAAAGCTAGATTGAAAGTCAATTTTTGTGTAATTTGATTAATTGAATTTTTAGGGTTTATGCATAATTCCAAAATTGGGGCTTTTCATTATATGGATTAAATTGGATACATTAGATGTATATTAATCATTTTGGTAGTGTTTTGGAAACACTTAATTGTGTAATTGACACTTTTGGACTAAAATGAGCAAAATGCAAAAAGTTTACATTTTAGGCAATTTTCGGCTAAAGGATATTTTGGGTAATTCCAAATTTGATTTGGGATTAAATATTAAAATAAATAGTTTATTTTAATAGTCCAAAGTAAAAATTTTGAAATTCAAAAAATCGGATTTTCCACGTTCCACTGCGCGACCCGGCATAACCGTTAATACGCCAACAAAAATGGTAGCAGAGCTTGTCTGATTCCTAATCCATAAAATGATTCTACCATGATATTTGATATGTAATCTAAGACTTATTTCGGTAAACACATGCTTACTTAAATAGGATCTAAATAATCTGTTTGACAGTTTAGCGGAAAATTCCCTTTAATAAGGCTTTAAAGTAAATTATATTTGTGTGTGCTTTTTTCTTGGTCCGCCTTGTCGGTACGGATGCGAATGTTTTCCTGATGCTATAGCTGTATCATGACAAAGCTGTGCAGTTACGGCTGATGGTAGTTTATTTGCTCCGGCAGAACTTATATGATAAAAGAGTAATTCAAGTGAAAGTGGAAATTCTGAACGTGCCAAAGCTGTCAGGACTACACCGGTAACTTGAGTTTGTCACTGACAAGTTAAGCCTTGAAAACACCTCCTTGAGAACGTGCCAAAGCTGTCACAACGAGAAACGATCAGGACAGAAATTAATGAGTCACTTTTGTGATTGACAATGGTTGTCTACCTAATGAATATACGTAGGCGAGAACGTGCCAAAGCAATGAACTGAAATATATTTATGGAATCTACTTCCTGCTGTTGAATTTAATTTGATTATATAATTACTTTCTGTTTCGGGATTACAGTAGTGCATGATTCAGTGGGAGGGCATCATTTAAATTAAAAATCCATGATTTATTTAATGTTATTTGATATTGTATGAAACTGTATTATCTGCTAATTTTTCCTTTCGCTATCTATATGATAGATTTGTGATGGTCGGCTCTTCGTCTTCCAATCCTTTAGCTCGTATGTTAGATATGAACAAGCTAATTGGGCCCAAAAAGTTTGCTTACTTGGAATTGGATTTGAGGATTGTCCTCGAATCTGAGAGATTATAGTATGTGTTGGATGGACCGATTCCTCTAGCTATACCACCCGAGTCAACACCTGAGGAACATGCAACCTTCCAGAAATGGAAGGATTATGATCTACAAGTTAAATCATACATCCTCGGATCGTTGACTCCGAAGATGAAGAGGCAATATATTGATATGCCTAATTCATATAGCATAATCTCTAAGCTTAGGGAGCTCTTTATGAATCAAGAGCAAATTACTGTTAATAAAGTGGCGGTGGAACTGTTTCACTCAAGACTGGATGAGGGTCAACCAGTCAGTCCTCATGTACTACATATGATTGATTTGATTGATCAATTGAGGCGATATAACTTTCCACTCAATGAAACTCTTGGGCGTAGTTTGATACTAGGCTCACTCCCGAGCACATTTCGACAATTTGTGCTGAATTTTAATATGCATGAAATTCGATGTTCTTACAGTGAGTTGCATAGGAGGTTGCTCACTGCTGAGGAGGATCTTAAGAAGGAAGTGCCGACTCGCCTTCTCAAACCTACTTCTCTTTCTGCTGCTTCTCAAAAGAAAGGCAAATGAAAGAAGAAGAAAGGCAAGAAGATCGCTCCTCATGGTAAGATAGGGAAACCAAAACCCAAGGGAGCTGTTGAAGACACCTGCCACCATTGTAGCAAGGTTGGCACTGGAAGCGTAACAGTCCTGAATATCTTACGCAGTTGAAGAGAGACAAAGCCTCTACTTCAGGTATATTTATTTTTCCCGTTATTGATATCTCTTTAGCTTGTGAAGCTAATTCTTCCAATTAGATTTTAGACTCTGCTTGTCATGTTCACATCTGTAATTCGTTGCAGGGGCTGAAGGAAAGTAGAAAGCTGAAATCTGGATCGTTGTAATTATGAGTGGAGACTCTTTGGATGCAGTTGCAGTTGGAGTGTATGAGATTCCTTTATCTAGTGGGAGCATTTTGTTAAATGACTGTTATTTTATGCCAGAATGTGTGGCAAATATTATATAACTTTTTGTATTAGATACATAAGGTTTTGTGTAAATATTAAGAATCGTTCTCTGTATTTATATGATAAATATAATATTCCTATCCTTCAATGTGCAAATGAGAATGGTCATTACATTTTTCACCCATCAAGAGATATTTTGAATGTTGGGACTAATAAACGAAATAGATCCGATGTTAATGATATTGAACTGTGGCACATGAGGTTAGGTCATATTGGCGTATGATGCCTTACCCAGCTGGTTAGGAGTGGTTTGATTGAGAATTTAACTATTGAACCTTACCCGACTTGTGAATCTTGTATTCAGGGTAAAATGACAAAAGCCCTATTTACTGATGTAGGACATCGAGCCTCAAACTTATTGGAACTAGTACATTTTGATGTATGTGGTCCCATGAGTCTTACTACTCATAGTGGCTTTTCATACTTCGTTACCTTTACCGATGATTTGTCTCGGTATGGTTATGTTTACTTGATGAAACATAAATCGGAAACTTTTGAAAGGTTCAAAGATTTCCGAAATGAAGTGGAAAAGCAAACTGGGAAATTCATCAAATGCCTACGATCAGATTGGGGTGGTGAATATATGAGCGGTGAGTTCACTGATTATTTAAAGGAGAATGGGATTCTCACTCAATATACTCATCCAGGTACTCCACATATAATCGAGTGTCTAAGAGGAGAAATCAAACTTTATTGGATATGGTTCGTTCTATGTTAAGTTATACAGATCTACCATATTACTTGTGGGGCTATGCGCTTCTTACTGCAGTTCATCTTTTGAACATAGTTCCTTCAAAAGATGTTCCTACCACCTCATATCAGATCTGGACTGGTAGGAAACCAAACCTTAATTATATTAGGGTTTGGGGTTGTCCTGCGTATGTCAAAGTGGCGCAGTAGGATAAGCTTTTGCCTCGAGGGAAAAATTTTAGGTTTGTTGGGTATCCTTCCAATACGAAAGGATATTTGTTCTATGATTCCGAGCGTCGAAATGTGTTCGTAGCTCGCTTCACAAAATTTCTAGAAATAGAATTTATGGCAGAAGGAGGAGATCATAGACAAGTTGAACTTGATGAAGTTCAGCCAATAACTGATGAACCACAGGAGGAACATGAGATTCAAGAAGGTGAAGTATCTTTAACACACACACTTCATAGGTCGAGTAGGGTCATAAGACCTCATGAGTGCTTGTCTTTGATACAGGACAGAGGTCTTGATATGCTCTTAGTAGAAGAGACTGACATGAGGGCTTACAAAGAAGCGATGTTAGACATCAATTCCGTGAAATGGCAGGAAGCCATGAAATCAGAGTTAGACTCAATGCACCAGAATCAAGTATGGGACTTGGTTCCCCTTCCTGAAGGAATTGTTCATGTCGGTTGTAAATGGGTTTACAAGAGGAAGAGAGAGCCTCATGGAAGTGTTGAAACTTTCAAGGCCCGGCTGGTTGCAAAGGGTTACACACAGCGACCAGGTGTCGACTATGATGAAACCTTTTCTCCAATAGCGATGTTGAAGTCTATTAGGATTTTATTGGCCATAACTGTCTACCATGACTACGATATTTGGCAAATGGATGTCAAAACGGAATTCTTGAATGGATTTCTTGATGAAGAAATCTATATGGAATAGCCGAAGGGTTTTACGTCCAGTCAAGACTTAGATATGGTTTATAAGCTTAAGAAGTCCATTTATGGACTCAAACAAGCTTCACGGAGTTGGAATCTTCGATTCGATGAGGTTATTAGATTGTCTGGTTTCCTCAAGAATACAGAAGAATCATGTGTGTATAAAAGGGTCAGTGGGAGCATGGTGCTATTTTTGGTACTCTATGTGGATGACATCCTGATCATTGGGAATGATATCAGGATGATGCAGGGCATAAAAGCTTATCTCTGTAAGAACTTCTCTATGAAAGATCTGGGTGAAGCTTCTTATATCTTGGGTATAAAACTCTATAGAGATAGAGAAAAGAAGCTTATTGGATTGTCTCAATCCACGTACGTTGATAAGATCTTAGAAAGGTATAATTTTAGTAACTGTAAGACAGTTAACATACCATTTTGACATAGTATACATCTTTCGAAGAAAATGTGTCTGCAAACTGAAGATGATAAGATTAGAATGTTTAATCTAACTTATGCTTCGTGTTTGGGTAGCATTATGTATGCCATGTTATGTACGCAACCTGATATTAGTTACCCGGTTATTGTAACTAGTAGATATCAATCAAATCTAGGTAACGACCATTGGATGACCGTTAAACATATCCTGAAGTATCTCAAAGGTACTAAGGATAAGTTTTTGATTTATGGAGAATGAGAACTGCAAGTTAATGGGTATACATATTCAGATTTCCAATCGGATCCGAATGATAGAAATTCTACATCGGGATTCGTATTTACCATTAACGGTGCTGCAGTTAGTTGAAAAAGTTCCAAACAAGGATCGACAGCTGATTCCACCACAGAGGCGGAATATATTATGGCATCCGAGGCTGCAAAAGAAGCTATCTGGATTAGAAATTTTGTCACAAAATTGGGAGTTGTCCCAAACATTGAGAATTCAATTCCTTTGCACTGTGATAATACCGGAGCTGTTGCGCAAGAAAAGGAACCCAGGGCACATAAAAAATCGAAGCATATGGAGCGAAAGTACTATATCATTCGAGAGATTGTGTCGCATGGAGACATTGTTGTATGTAAGATACAGAGTGAAGATAATGTAGCAGATCCGCTTAACAAGGTCATTCCTCCTAAATTATTTGATAAGCATACCGAGGCGATGGGTATAAGATACCATCAGTTATGGCCCTAGAGTAAGTGGGATGAATTGTTGGAGTTGGTACTCGGCGTGCCGATTTATCATGTATTTTCTTATAAATACGTGTATGAATAATATTTTGTTATGAATAAAAATTACAGTTTCATCAATATTTTATTATTAATGATAAAGACGCACTAGACCTAGGAATGATTAAGTTATAACGTAATTGCAAAGGCGTCGCAATTGGCATTGAGAAACGTTGTAACAGTATCATTCTTAAACTGTTCCTAGTCAAGGTTTATATTCTTGGTCCGAAAGTAAACCGGGAGACTGGTACATGTCATATATCAGAATATTAGTTTTCGATGGTTTAATCTCAGTGAGCCACGAGCCTAGGGAGACTCGTATAGACATGTAGGTGTTCATAGCGAATGAGCACTGAACGACAAACGGAAGATTCCTAATAGATCGTAGCTTGCGTCAATAAGAATCTTCTCGAGTTGAGTAGCATAGTGGTCCTTTGACTTGAGATACTACGGTGGATATATGAGTTCTCCTCCACACTTTGATGACAGTCACGTCTTTGACCTTTTTAGGTTAGACCTCCACATGTTCGTTGGGTGTGGACTGATGCTCATGATATCTGGTGATGTGTCCATAGAGGATCCGTCAGTCCTGTGTACAGGATTTGGGTATCCACTTCATGAGATTGCGATTTATCAAATCCATGGCCATGGTACACTCAGAAATGAGTTCTGAGTGTTTTTGAGAAATCGCGAATCTATACGTCGATGGGATAATACCTTATGAGATTTGACGATTATATCTACATCTCTAGTATTTATCCGGATACATATGACAGAAGGATTATATGTATGCGAAGATCTCAACTTGTATGGTTCAGCGAGAATATCTGTGGTCATCATAATTTATGAGTGGGTAAATTATGGACACGGGATCTGATCCCGTGACGGATATACCTGAACTTAGAGAGTCTCACATAATCAAAAATACTCTTAGAGCACCAGGGCGACTTAAAACGAATAATATTGATTATTCGGAAATCGTTTAACAGTTAAACGAAAATTACACATGTGAGGTATTCGGTAATTTCCTAAATTAATATGTATGTGTATTTGATACATAATTTGATAAGATATATATTAATTGAATACCAAATATTTTTTGGGACATATGTCAACCTTGAATGTATTTTAACATTTATTGTAAATGTATAAATACATTATACATTTAGATTAAATGGATTAATTAATTAAAGTGTTAATTAATTTATTTATTAAATAAATGTATTGGGAAAAATTAAGTATATAATTCACATGTATTAGACATGTGTAGGATGCTTTATAATGTTGACATTTGGCTTTGTTGGAAATTAGTGGAAATAGATATTTATTTTTGATTTGTTAAATTGTTTTCTAATAAATCAAATAAATTGATTTTTCTCTCTCCCACTAACTGTTGGGTTTCTAAGGTCAAACCAAGATCATTTCAAGCATGAAATAATGTGAATACGGAAAGAAGTATAGCGGAAATATACTCACAATGCTCGGTTGGATGGATGTGTAGAGTTCAAAAATTCCTCTCTTTGAAGTTGTTCCAAGCTCCTCCAAAGTGTGTATCAAGCTCCATGGTAAAAGTTTCCCTAACACCTTAGTATGATTCTTTGATATGTGCTAGCACTTAGAAAAAATTGCAACAATTTCTTCTTTGTTCCTTGAAGCTCTCGGCCAAGCCAAGTTGGGAGAGAAAATTTTCACTTTGGCGTGAATAAGAGAGATGAGAAGAGATGAGTGTTGACTTACATTTGATTTCCAAAAATCAAAAATATGATATACCAAACTCAAAGTTGGTAAAGGTCAATTATCTCTCACATTAGTGTGTTGAACAAGTCATCAACAACCCACCAAATTCCATAAACTAAAAGTTGATTAAAGTGACTAGGTGATATGACTTGTGATGTGATTTGTGGGCCCCACTTGATTCAAAATCCGAGTGGGCCCGCTAACACATTCTGGGCTTAGGTTCGTTAATTACGAATTAACGAATTTTCTGTTGCGACGTAATTAAATCAAATTTAATTAAATAATTATGCCTAGCAAAATTACTATTAAAGTCGCTGGCGAATTAATTCTAAATTTATTCATTCGCCTGAATTAAAATCCAATTTTAATTCCGTTATGAAATCTAATTTCATTTAATATATCGAATATATTATTTTATCGATTAATTCTGAATTAATCGTTCTCTCTCTTCTAATTGAATTTTATCCCAGATAAATTCTCACCGTTATTAATCCAAGATTAATTTTCTCTCTCTTATAATTAATCTCAGATTAATTATGTTTGAATCATACGTCATCGGTGAATATTCGGGAAGCGACCCATGAGATCCCTGGATATGTTGGTAGTAAATCTGGTCGTCGGACTATCCGAATACGTGCACGTTCTTACCGATTTATGAGACATGGTTGGCTTCTAGAAAAGCATCGTGTCTACCCAATTCTCCAGAAATATTCTTTAAGGAATATATAATCTATAACAGGCGTAGTATACGTAGTATTGCGTATTGCGATCCAGTATCGGATGTCCCATGCAAGGCCTGGGGCTGGAATAGTGCCTGCCCCGTACGAAGCATATATCGGATCATAAGCAACTAGTCTCTATAATCGGATAATCATTAACTTGTCACATTATCCCGATAGTTGCAATATAATAGAGAACCAGTTTTGTATCCCTGCGTGATCATCATCTCCATATGACTGAAGTGATACTTTCATCTTGACATCACACCCAATACACTACGATTCTCAATAAACCCAGAAGAGGCGTACACAGAACCTGTTAAAGTCCCGGAAGACCAAAACCAAAGCGTATTGATTGTCGCAAGTATTAGCGATGCAAGTCTCAGGTTAAGACCAAATATACCTACCCTGAATCAGATTCCCATAGACACATAGTCATACTACCAATGTGATTCCGAGGGGTCTATCCAGGCGAAGCTGTTTCCGTACCATCGGCAAACACAACATCATATCACACTTGCATAAGTATCCAATACTTAAATATATGAGAACTATGTTGTTACGCTTCCGTAACAGGTACAAGTGTAATACTAGTATATTCCACATTATCGATGTACAGTCTCGATAATACTACGACTATGGATATTTAATGATTAAACCTTTATGGATTGATATCGTCTCATATCTTATTAATTCGGAACTAATCATAAGCACTTTTATCATTTATATATTCAAATAATCTAATTACAAAATGATAAAATAGTAATTTCCATTGTCACATAGTTAATTTGTACAAAAACCACAATGTCTTTTACAAATAGTGACGTTATGGGTCATAATTGTCCAACAATCTCCCACTTGGCCTATAGCCAGTCACTCAAGCATCTAACACCTGAACTATGTACATGTCGCTCAAAATTTTACTGAGGAATAGCTTTCGTCAGCGGATCTGCAATGTTGTCCTCTGATGCGACCTTCTCGTTCTTCACATCGCCACGATGTATGATCTCACGAATCAGATGGAAACGGCGAAGAACATTCTTGGATCGTTGATGAGACCACGGTTCCTTAGCCTGCGCTATAGCCTCGTTATTGTCACAATACAGTGGAACGGGCTCAGCTACTAACGGAACTACTCCTAATCCAATTATGAATTTACGGATCCAAACTGCCTCTTTTGATGCTTCAGTTGCAGCAATATATTCTACTTCTGTTGTTGAATCGGCAACAATCTCTTGCTTGGAAGATTTCCAGCTTACTGCTCTGTTGTTCAAACAAAATATGTACCTAGATTGTGACTTACAGTCATCTTTATCGGTTTGGAAACTTGCATCGGTAAACCCAGTTACCTCAAGTTCTCCATCTCCATATATTAAGAAAGCATCTTTAGTTCGTCTAAGATACTTAAGGATGTTCTTAACTGCTACCCAATGACCATCACCTGGATCGGCCTGATAGCGACTACACATGCTCAAAGCATAGGAGACATCAGGTCGCATACATATCATGGCATACATGATCGATCCGAATGCTGAGGCGAATGGGATCCGACTTATGTTGTCTCTCTCACCTTGAGGTTTAGGACACATGTCCTTAGATAGAGTGACACCATGTGACACTGGCAACAGTCTCCTCTTAGATTGTTCCATGTGGAATCTCTTCAACACTTTGTCAATATATGTGCTTTAGGAAAGTCCAAGAAGCTTTCTAGATCTATCCCGGTAGATCTTTATTCCTAGAATAAAGGATGCTTCTCCCAGATCCTTCATGGAGAATTTTAATGAAAGCCAAGCTTTCACCGATTGTAGCATGGGAATGTCATTGCCTATTAGCAATACATCATCAACGTAAAGGACAATGAATGTCAGTGCGCTCCCACTAACCTTCTTATATACACAAGGATCATCATCGTTTTGAACGAAATCATATTCTTTTATGATCTCATCAAAACAATGGTTCCAAGAACGCGATGCTTGCTTCAATCCATAAATGGATCGATTTAACTTGAAAACATTGTCTGCATATTTTGGTACGATAAAATCGTCAGGCTGTTGCATATAAACATCCTCCTAAAGGTTTCTATTAAGGAAAACGGTTTTGATGTCTATCTGCCATATCTCGTAATCGAAATATGCAGCAATAGCAAGCACAATCCGAATGGATTTAATCATGGCAACGGGTGAAAAAGTTTCGTCGTAATCGACACCATGTCATTGACGATACCCTTTCGATACAAGCCTAGCTTTGTACATTTGTATGTTGCCATCCATGTCGGTCTTCTTCTTGAAGACCCATTTGTAACCAATAAACTTTACGCCTTCTAGTGCATCAACCAGTGTCCAAACTTGGTTGGTGTACATGGAATCCATTTCGGACTTCATGGCATCTTGCCATAAACTGGAGTCGATACCTTGTATCGCTTCCTCATACGTAGTCGGTTCGTCTTCCTCAATAAGATTAATATCCACATGAGGTGAGATCAGAAACCCATACCTCTCAGGTTGTTTTCTGACTCTCTCCGACCTACGCGATTCTTGTGTATTCGAAGATTATGGTACAGTCTCATCCCTGATAAACTGTTCATGTTCCGTTAAGGATTCTGGCCAGGACCAGTATCACTCCGATTTTCATCGAGTTCTACTTTCCTCCCACTAACCACTGCATTTAGGAATTCATTCTCAAGGAAAACCGCATGTAGAGCAACAAATACTTTGTTCTCTTATGGGTTGTAAAATTAATATCTTTTGGTTTCCCTAGGATAACCTACAAATAGACACTTATTCGATTTGGGTTCAAGTTTGGTACCATCCAAACGTTTAACGTATGCCCAGCAACCCCAAATCTTCAGGAATGAGAAACATGGTTTCTTTCCTGTCATATCTCATACGAAGTCTGTTGAACAGAATTTGACGGAAACTTATTCAAAATAAGTGTTGTATTGTTCAATGTATATCCCCATAAGTAAATAGGTAGCTATGTGCGACTCATCATAGACCTTACCATGTCCAACAAAGTTTGGTTTCTCCGTTCGAACACACTGTTTAATTGCGGTGTTCCGGGAGGAGTCCACTGTGAAAGAATACCATACTCTTTCAAGTAATCGAGAAACTCATTGCTCAAGTATTCTCCATCACGGTCCGACCGTAATGTTTTAATACTTTTGCCGGTCTGTTTTTCTACTTCGTGTCGAAACTCTTTAAATTTCTCAAGGGTTTTCGACTTGTGTCTCATAAGATACACATAACCATAACGCGATGCATCATCCATAAAGGTTACGAAGTATTCATATCCACCTCTAGCCTGGCTAGATATGGGCCCACATACGTCACTATTAACAAGGGCTAACAGTTCGGTAGCACGTGCACCTTTACCGCTAAAAGGTGTTTTAGGCATTTTGCCTAATAAACAAGATTCGCATACGTCATATGAATTTGGATCAAATCCGTCTAAGTATCCACTATTCGAAAGTGTGGATATGCGAGCCTTGTTAATGTGTCCCAGACGACAATGCCACATATAAGTTTCATCTTTGTTACTTAATTTAAGCCTTTTGTTTGTTACATTATATGTTTGAGATTGATTTATATTCAAAATAAAAAGACCATTATTCACATCAGCACTGCATATCTCAATATCATTTTTATACATAAAACACCCAGTGTTTCTAAAAACAAAAGTATAGCCACATTGGGCCAATAAAGATACAGATATAATATTCCTAGTCAAACTAGGTACATAATAACAGTTTGAAAGATTAAGTACATGTCCCAATGGTAGTTCCAAAATATAAGTCCCAACGGCCAAAACGGCGACTCTAGTCCCATTTCCAACGCGGAGGTCAATCTCTCCTGAGGCCAGTCTCCTGCTAATCCGTAGATCCTGCACATCAGTACATATATGAGTACCACAACCAGAATCAAAAATCCAATTTTTAAAACTAGAAGTAGACATGTTTATTTCTATAACAAACATACATGAAGCCGGTGCCTTGCCCATTTTGATTTCCTTCATGTGCGCCTTGTACTCACGGCAGTCACGCTTCCAGTGACCCTGTTTTCCACACTGTAGGCATACATCTTGGGATTTTTCCTAGGCCTTCCCAGAAGACTTTGACGATTTGGCCTTGCCCTTCTTCTTCTTCTTCTTCTTTACAGCTCCAGTAGCCTTCAGCCAAGCCTTGGTAGACTAAGATGTTGAAGCGAAGTGCGCCTCGCATTTTTTGCCCTTCAATAGCTCTTTTTCTGTTTCACGCAGCATTGCCATCAGCTCTCCAAGAGTATGGTCTTGGTTCATCAAATTGTAGTTAATGATGAACCCGCTCCAGCTGTCAGGAAGAGACTGCAGGATCAGATCTATAGAAGTGTCAGCCTCAAAGGTTATGCCTAGCTGACCCAGCTGTTCAATGTCAGCAATCATCTATGACACATGGTGCTCAACAGATGTACCCTCTTACATTCGTGAGAGAAAGAGTTTTTTCTGCAATTCATACCTTTGCGATCTAAGGTTATATCGATGAAGGTCCTTCAATTTTTCCATCATAGTATAGGGATCCAATCCCTTATTTTGGCGACGAAATTGAGGGGTCATTACATCAAGCATGACGGACTGAGCAGTTGAGTTATCATCATTATGAGTCTTCCAAAGCTCAAGCTCAAGCGGCTGCTCATTTTCGGGCTTAGGCCCGAGGAGTCTCTCTATCGTATAGAGCATCCTCTCAGCCCCCAGGACAATCATGAGGTTCATATCCCAATTAGGAAAGTTCGCGCCATTAAAGACATTTTCGCCTATGATAATATCTCTAACCCCGATCTTCCAGTCATTTTAATTGCAATAGTCAAACTATTCAATTAACGATATTTGGGTACAGTCCAACTGTTACAAGAAAAATAATAAAATATTAGTCCAACCAATAAATATATAATTGACGAAATAATTTGAAAGCGTAATGCCAAGTATTTGAACGAAATTGTAAATTCAATACTGCCCCCCACTATTTTTCGGCGAGCCTCTAACCCTCTGTTGAGTACTCGGGAAACCTAGTTTCCTAGTGGGCTAGGATCCCATTAAATAACACACAACCTTGACTTTGGCCAACAAGCTGTATGATATTTAACTAGGTAGATCTCTAAGATCAATTGGATCTCATCTAATTCCTAGATCCGGTAGGTGGACCTCCAAGTCCGAAACATATATACAATATATATGCCAATATATCCAATATATTTTCCTAACCTTTTCCTCTGAATCAACTAAGCATTGGCTTTGGCTCAACAAGCTTAATGATTCCAGTTAAACGGGACCCATTGACTTTGGAAAGCTTCGTAATCGATGTCGATGAACAAGAAGTGATCTTGACTTTGGCCAACAAATCACAACTTGGGCAAGACATACAATATGGAACAAAGCCTTCATGATTCAAACACATCTGTGATGGACAAAGATCTTGACTTTGGCCAACAAACCAATGCCAATCTTGGATCTTGAGAATGAATCACTAAATGAAAGGAAAACGCTTAATATTTGTTGAGGGTTTTTCGCGTAAATTGGCAACCAATTTATTATCTTTGATTAGGTCTCATCATACACCCTTAAGCATGCATTCTAAAAGCATAATAAGGCGCGGTAAATAAATTAATAATGATATGTGGATGGATATCTCACAAATTGTTCCTAGAACAAATCACTCTCTTTCCTCTCCCCGGCTAGCACTATTCTAACTTCTACCCAATTACATAATACATCAAAGAAACCTCATTACATTGAGGGGAATTGGTGAGAAGAGAATTACAAAGAATCGAGAGATAAAGGCTGGACACACAGGTCCAATTTAATAAATTCTAAATTTATTACAACAATTTCCAAAATTGCCCTCACCCATCTAATATCCATCTGATATACATTATTCATACAACACATCCATGTATTCACACAAAGCATGTTATTCAATCAATCTAATCCAATTAATTAATCTTTCAATTAAGTGATCATCCAAAGTTCAAACAACGATTTGATTTGCGCGAGTCCAACTCGTTTAAGAATAAGTACTCAAAGTACGAATTCTTGAATTATATCGAACTACAATTTTAAATCCGATTTAATTTGTATTCAATACTAATTCTTTATTTAATTCTAAATTAAATAATTACACTTTAATAATGTGTCTTTACGACTTAGATTCTAAATCTAATCTTAATGGGTCTCAAAGCCCAATTAACATCCAATGTCAATTTAATTAAAGTCCAATGGGCTTTCAATTAATTTGTTAAGGTATGGACTTTGGCAACCAAAGCCCAATAAGGAATCACCATTTTCCGCAAAAATAATTTTGGCCCATTAGGCCCAATTAAATTTTAAAAGGCCCATTTATTATATTTGGACTTAATGGAATGGTTTTAGGCCCAATTTGGATCCAATCCAATTGTCCTAAACCAACTTGGCCCAAACAAGCCCATTAGGCCCAAATACAATAATTTTAGCCCAATTTCAAATTAAGCCTAATTAATTAAATTCTAATATTCCAAATTTCACAATTTAATTAATTAAACTGTTTAGCCATGATTAATTATTTAAATTAACATTTCCAAAATACCAATTTACATAATTAATCATGCTTAATCATTATCAATACATGTCCAACATTATTGAAGCAAAATCAAGTCCAACATGCTCTCTAAGGCGCACGGCAAACATGGGAATTTTTCATTAATTTTGATTTCAATCCAATTAAATCACAAATCAATTTATCCATACATTTTAAAATCATCCAATGATCTAAAAAATCAAAATCACTATGAGCTACAAGGGCTCTACACATTCGGCCAAGCCTATGTTTTTGGGGAAAATTAATCCAATTAATTTTTCATAAAATTGATCATGCATAACTCTAAGTTATCAATATATAAGCATACTCAAACAAACAATTTGATCAAATCATGCTCGAATCAAAAATACCCAAATTTTAGATTAAGAATCCTAATTCATTTTCATGCTTAAATAGGCTCATGATACCATTGTTGGGTTTCTAAGGTCAAACCAAGATCATTTCAAGCATGAAATAATGTGAATACGGAAAGAAGTATAGCGGAAATATACTCACAATGCTCGGTTGGATGGATGAGTAGAGTTCAAAAATTCCTCTCTTTGAAGTTGTTCCTGTTGGTTTCTAGATTAGGTCCCAATATCATGAAATCAAGATGAAAACGCATGAATACACATCAAATGACGTGCGGAATATACTCACATTGACCGGATCTTGCGACGCGAAGAAGACAACTCCTCCAAGAAGCTCGGCAGTGGCTCTCCTTGGCAGTGGGGTGCTCGGTTTTGACTGGTTTGGCTCCTCCAAGAATCGTCCATTGATGACTCCATTGAAGCTCCAAGCTTCAAGCTTCAAAATCGGTTTCCAAGCTCATAAGAACACTGCCCTATCACCTTTGTATTGACCCAAGTGTGTGCTAGCACTTTTGTTTTGCCACAAAACACTCTCTTTTCTTCTCCTTGTTACACGGTCGAACCAAAAATGGAAGGAAGAAGAAGAAGGCTCAAAGCCGTGAAAGAGAGAGGGAGGGAAAAGAGAGAAGACCGAAAGTGAGAGAAAAAAAAAGAAAAAGGAAAATATTTTACATATATTTTTGATTTTCCAAAAATCAAAAATCAAAACCCTTTTTCAATTTTTCAAAAGTCAAAAGAAAAGGCAATAAATGATTTTCAATCAACTCGCATCATCTCACATCAATCAATCAAATTGTCACATCACTCAAAGTGACATGTGATTTGACGCTTGATGTGACTAGCGATTTGACGCTTGATGTCACTAGCGTGCCGCATACGAAGCGCTCGCAATCACACTCCCGGGCTCGGGTTTGCTAATTCCAAATTAATGAATTTTTCGTCGCGACGCAATTAAACGATTACGCCTAGCGAAATCACTATTCATGTCGCTAACGAATTAATTCTAAATTAATTCGTTGCCCGAATTAAAATCTAATTTTAATTCCGCGTTGAAATCCAATTTCTTATAATATATCAAATATATTATTTTATCGATTAATTCCAAATTAATCGTTCTCTCTCTTTAATTAATATTTTATCCCAGATAAAATATCTCCGTAATTAATCCCAGATTAATTTTCTCTCTCTTCTAATTAATCCTAGATTAATTAAAGTGCGAGTCATACATCATCGGTGAATCTTCGGGAAGCGACCCATGAGATCCCCGGATATGTTGGCAGTAAATACGGCCGTCGGACTATCCAAACACGTAAGTACCTCGTACTACGTTTATACCGATTTACAAGACAAGGTTGGCTTCTAGCAAAGCGCCATGCCTACCCAATTTTCCAGAAATATCCTTATTGGAATATGTGATCTATATCAAACATAGTATACCGTAGTATTGTGTATGTCGATCCAGTATCGGATGTTCACGTGCTAGGCCTGGGGCTGGAATTGTGTCTGCCCCGTACGAAGCACATATCGGATGTCTGGAAACTAGTCTCTATAATCGGATATACATGACCTAGTCATAATATCCCGATAGCTTGAGCATTTAAGAGAACGAGTTCCGTATCCTATGTGACCATCATCTCCATATGACTGGAGTGATACTTCCGTCTTAACATCACACCCAACACACTACGATTCTCAATATACCCAGCATTGGCGTACACAAAACCTGTTAAAGCCCTAGACGACCTCAACCAAAGTATATTGATTGTCGCAAGTATTAGCGGTGCAAGTCTCAGGTTAAGACCAAATACACCTACCCTGATTGCAGACTCCCATAGACACATAGTCATACTATCAATGGGATTCCGCAGGGGTCTATCCAGAGCGAAGCTGTTTCCCGTACCAACGGTAAAACACAACCTCCTATCACACTTTCATGAGTATTCTATACCCAAATATATGAGAACTATGCCGTTGTGCCCTCACAAACGCGAACAAGTGTAATACTAGTCTTTTACGTATTTATCGATGTCCAATCTCGACAATACTCTGACTAGGGATATTTAATGATTTATCCTACGTGGACTGATACTGTCTCATATCATTCTCCGTCCAGGAACAAATCACAGGGACCTCTCATCATTTATATATCTATGTGATCTAATCACAAATGATAAGAGTGCAATCTCATTTGTCACATAGTTAATTTGTACAACAACACCGTGATTTGTACAAATAGTGACGCTATGGGTCATAATTGTCCAACAATCTCCCATTTGGCCTATAGCCAATCACTCGAGTGTTTAACACCCGAACTATGTACGGTTGGCTCAAACAGCTGAGAAAAGGTTTTCGTCAGCGGATTTGTATGAATATCATCTAATGCGATTTATTCGATCATCACATCGCCGTAATGTATGATCCGAACGAATCAGATGATTATCAAAGTAAGTATCTGGATCGTCGATGAGACCATTAATTCTTTAGCATGTGCTGACGCCTAGCTCAGCTGCTAACAGAACTATATCTAATCTAATTAGATTTGTTATCGACCCAAATGGCTTCTATTGATGCCTCAGTTGCAGCAATAACCCGCATTTGTTGTTTATTCGGTAACAGTATCTTGCTTGGAAGATTTCCAGCTCACTGTTCTGTTATACTATTGTATAGTACCTTTGTTACGACTTATAGTCGTTATCATGAAAGCCAAGCTTTCACCGATTATATTATGGGAATATAATTTCCAAGAAATGATATATCATCATTACTCAGGACATTCACTGTCAGTGCGTTCCCACTAACCTCCTTATATACACAAGAATTATTTTCGTTTTGAATTAAATCATAAACTATTATGATTATATCAAAACGACAATTCCAAGAACCTAATGCTTGCTTCAATCCAAACATGGATCGAATAACCTGCAAACCTAGTTTGCTTGTTATGGTTCGACAAAACCGTCAGGATGTTGTAAACATCCTCCAAAAGGTTTCCGTTAAGGAAAGCGGTTTTGGCATTCAGCTGCCACATTTCATAAATGAAACATGCAGCATCAGCAAGCATTGTCGAAATGGATTTACCGTGGCAACAGGTAAAAGGTTTCGTCGCAATCAACACAATGTTGATAACTCTACCTTTCGCTACAAGCCTAGCTTAGTACGATGGTATGTTGCCATCCATGTATGTCTTCCTTGAAGACTATTTAGTACCAATAGCCACAATGCCTTGCGGTACATCAACTAGTGTCTAAACATTGTTGATATACATGGAATCCATATCGGACTTTATGGCACTTTGCCATAATAGGGAGTAGATACCTTGTATCGCTTCCTCATACGTAGTCATTGGTATTCCTCAAAAGATAGACATCTTTATGAGGTTAGATCAGAAACCCATACCCCAGGTTGTATTCTGACTCTATCGGACCTATGAGGTTCTTGTGTATTTGAAGATTATTGGTAATAGTCTCATCCTTGATGAACTATTTATGTTCCATTAAGATTCGGTGCCTTGAACAGTATTACTCTGATTTTCATCGAGTTATACTATCATCCACTTACCACTGCATATCGATATTCCTCTCAGGAAAACCGCATGGTGAGTAATAATCTAATTATTCTCTCGTGAGTTGTATAAGTACAATACTTATGGTATCCCTAGGATAGCCTACAATTGGCACTTATCCAGTTTGGGTTTTAGTTTGGTATCAACCAAACATATGCTAGCATTCCCAAATTATTCAGGAATGAGAAACCCGGTTTCTTTCCCGTTCATATCAAATATGATATGTTAAACAGATATTTATGGAACCTTATTCAAAATAAGTGCTTGCACTGTTTAAGCTTATCCGTTGAAGGAAATGGTAGCTCAGAGCGACGCGTGATTAACCTTATCATGTCCAACAAAATTCGGTCTCTCATTTCGGATACACCGTCAAACTGACGTGTTCCGGGAGGAGTCCTCATTGAAAGAATATTATACTCTTTCAAGTATATGAGAAACTTATTGCTTAAGTATTTTCATCATGGTCAAACCGTGATAGTTTAATACTTTAGCCGATCTGTTTGTCTATTTCGTGTCGAAACTTTAACAGTTTCCGATTTGTGTTTCTGAAGAAACACATAACCATACGCAATGCCACATCCGTAAAGGTCACGAAATATTCATATCCATATCTAGCCTAGCTAGACATGGGCCCACTTGCTTCACTATGAACTAGGGGTAACAGATCGGTGGCACTGGCACTTTTACCAAGTAAATAATATTTTAGGCACTTTGCCCAATAAACTAGATTCGTAGACTTTATTTAAATAGAATCAAATTAGTCTTAGTACCCACTCTTCAAAAGTGTGGATATACGAGTCTTGTTTAAATGTGTCCCAGACAACAATGCCACAATTAGTTTCTTAATTGATCAAATCAGTTTGAGCTATTTATTTGTCATGTTATATATTTGAGATATATTTATATATCAAAATATAAATTATGTTATTCACATCTAATGTGTTTATCTCAATATCATCTTTATATAATAAAACACTTTAGTGTTCTAGAATATAAAGGTATATCCGCAACGGATTATACACTGATATAGAGATAATGTTTCTAGTCAAACTAGTTGCATTATAACAGTTTCTAATTTAAGTACTAACCCGAAGGTAGTTCCTAAATTCAGGTATCTACGGTTAAAACAGCGACTTTCGTCCCGTTTTCAATTCGCAGATAAATCTCTATTGAAGTCAGTATCATGTTCAAAAAAGATTCTGAACGTCAATACATATATTTATGTATCACACTAAGTATTTAAAATATAATTTTAATACTAGTAGTGAACATAATTTTGACAAATATTTTTGAAGTCAGAGCCTTGCTCGTCTTCAATTCCTTCTTGGGATATGTCCATTTATTTTCCTAGAAGATTATAATGATTTTGCTTTTGCCCATTTTTCACATTCCAGAAGCCTTTGGCCAAGCCTTGGCATCCTGGAATATCGAAGTAAGGTGCGCCTTACGCTATTTGCCTAATTGCAAAGTTTGACTTTGTCTCCTTGAGAATAGTCATTAATTCTCTAAGAATTATTTATTGCAATTTAGTATTTCAAAGATCTAATCTATGAAGATCCTTTAATTTCATTATCATACTTTAAGAATCTAATCCTTAGTTCTGATTAAAGAAATTAAGGAGTCTATATTACAAGTATTATGGATTAAGCACTAAAGTTATCATTACATGAATATTCCAAATATCATGTTCCACTTATTAGCTTAACTCCAGGCTTAGGCCTAATATGTTATTTTATCAAATAAAGTAACTTATTATTTTTCCAGGACCATCCTGAAACTTAATTCCCAATTTGAAAAATTAAAGTCGTTTAAATACATTTTCACCCAGGATTATGTTTTAAACACTAATCTTTCAATTATATCTTGATTCTAATAGTCCAACTATTTAATCAACGATTTGTGGTACTATGTATTATATTGATTATTATAGTCCAACTATACAATCAAATATAATTTAAATCAATTAACCTCAATTACATTGATTACTATAATCCAATTATAAAATCAACTGTAAATTGAAATTAATTAATTCAAATATATTGATTACTATAATCCAATTATATAATCAACTATAATACAGTCTAACTGTTAATTAAAACAACAATTTAAATATTAGTCCAACTAACATTTAATCTAACGACGAAATAATTTGTGATTGAGCGCGTATGGCAAGTAATTAAACGAATATTGCAAATTCAATTCTTGCCTCCCACTATTTTTCGGCGAGCCTCTAACCCTCTGTCGAGTACTCGGGAAACCGTGTTTCCTAGTGGGCTAGGATCCCGTTAAATATCACACAATCTTGACTTTGGCCAACAAATTGTATGATAATTAACTAGGTAGATCTCTAAGATCAATTGGATCCAATCCAATTCCTAGATCCGGTAGGGGGACATCCAAGTCCGAAACATATATCTTATATATGCCAATACATCCAATGTATTACCTAACCTTTTTCCTCTGAATCAACTAAGCCTTGGCTTTGGCACAACAAACTTAGTGATCCCAGTCAAGCGCGACCCATTGACCATGGAAAGCTTCGTAATCAATGTCGATGGACAAGAAGTGGTCTTGACTTTGGCCAACAAACCACAACTTGGACAAGACACTGATATGGAACAAAGCCTTCGTGATTCAAACACATCTTCGACAGACAAAGGCCTTGACTTTGGCCAACAACCAATGTCGTCTCGGATCTTGAGTGAGAATCACTCAATGGAAGGAAAGACGCTTAATATTATTTGAGGGTTTTCGCGTGCAAATTGGCAACCAATTTATTATCTTTGTTAAGGTCTCATCATCATACACCTTTAAACATGTATTCTAAACACATAATAAAGCGCATATGAAAATTAATAATGATATGCGGATGAATACTTTACATTGATCCTAGATCAAATCTCTCACTTTCTCTCTCCCGCTAGCACATGTATTTACTTCTACCCGTTACACTACACTTCTAAAGAAACCTCATTTACAATGAGGGGAATAGGTGAGAAGAGAATACAAAGAGTATAGGAGGTGATAAGGCTGGACACGCAGATCCAATTAATAAATCAAATTTATTACAATTTCTAAAATTGCCCCACCCATCTAATATCCATCTGATATACATTATTCATGCATCGCAACCATGTATTCACACAAGCATGTTATCAATCAATCTAATCCAATTAATTAATCTGATAATTAGTGATCATCCAATGTTCAAACAACGATTTGATTTTGCTCGAGTCAAACTCGTTTTGCGAATAATACTCAAAGTACAAATTCTTGAATTAAATTAAACTACATAATTAAATCCAATTCAATTTGTATTTAATATTAATTCACTATTTAAATCCAAATTAAATATTACACTTTATTAATAAACCTTTTAAATTTAAATTCCAAATTCAATCGTTACGGGTCTCAAAGCCCGATTAACATCCAATGTTTATTTAATTAAAGTCCAATGGGCTTTTAATTAATTTCTTTAAGGCGTGGACTTTTGGTCAACTCGGGTCAAACCGAATAACCAAAATCCAATCCGGGAGTTACCCCATAAGCCCAGAAATCAATCTTGGCCCATTAGGCCCAATTAAATAATTAAGGTCCATTAAGTCATAATTGGACTTTATGGATGCGGTTTTGGGCCTAATTGGATCCAACGAATTTTTCCTAAACCGATCTTCGTACAACAAAGCCCAAAAGCCCAATTATACCTATAAGGCCCAAATCCAATTTTAAGCCCAATTAATTAACTTATAAAGTTCCAAATTCTATAATTAATTAACCTAAGTGTAATACACAATTAATCACCCAATTAACATTTCTAAAATATCAATTAGCCTAATTAATCATGCATTTCAACAACAAATAGTGTCCAACACAATTAATTCAAAATCAAACCCAATTTACATGCTTAAAGTCTTGATAATTAGGGGTTTTTCCAATCTGATTCGGTTTCAATCCAATTGAATCCACAATCATCATTTCCCAAATCAATTCAACTCATCCAATGAATTAAAATCAAAAAATCACCATGAATATCAAATACTCAATATTTTCGGCCAAGCCTTTAATTTGGGGAAAAATGTCCAATTCAAAATTCAATCAAATTAAACCTCAAATTAACATTACCCAATTGTTTTAAGTCATCCAATGATAAAAAAACAAAAAATCACCAAGATATTAGGGTTCACAATTTTCGGCCATGCCCAAAAATTTGGGGAAAAATGGATCCAATCCAATTTCATGAAATTGATCATGCACAACTTCAATTAATCAACATACAAGCATACTTAATCAATCAATTTAACCAAATCATGCTTCAATTTATTTTACCCAATTTCAAACCCTAACTTTTTCATGCTTGATCAAAGCTCAAGATACCATTGTTGGTTTCTAGATTAGGTCCCAAGATCATGAAATCAAGATAAAAATGCATGAATACACATCAAAGGAGGTGCGGAATATACTCACATTGACCGGATCTTGCGACGCGAAGAAGACAACTCCTCCAAGAAGCTCGGCAGTGGCTCTCCTTGACAGTGGGGTGCTCGGTTTTCACTGGTTTGGTCCTCCAAGAATCGGCCATTGATGACTCCATTGAAGCTTCAAGCTTCAAAATCGGTTTCCAAGCTTACAAGAACACTGTCCTATCACCTTTTTATTGACCCAAGTGTGTGCTAGCACTTTTGTTTTGCCACAAAACACTCTCTTTTCTTCTCCTTGTTACTCGGTCGAACCAAAAATGGAAGGAAGAAGAAGAAGGCTCAAAGCCGTGAAAGAGAGAGGGAGGGAAAAGAGAGAAGACCGAAAAGTGAGAGAGAGAAAAGAAAAAGGAAAATGTTTTATATATATTTTTGATTTTCCAAAAATCAAAAATCAAATCCCTTTTTCAATTTTTCAAAAGTCAAAAGCAAAAGCAATAAATGCTTTTCAATCAACTCACATCATCTCACATCAATCAATCAAATTGTCACATCACTCAAAGTGACATGTGATTTGACGCTTGATGTGACTAGCAATTTGACACTTGATGTGACTCGCGTGCCGCATTCGAATTCGAAATGCTAATACGCTCGCAATCACACTCCCAGGCTCGGGTTCCCTAATTCCAAATTAACAAATTTTTCATCGCGACGCAATTAAACGATTACGCCTAGCGAAATCACTATTCACGTTGCTAACGAATTAATTCTAAATTAATTCGTTTGCCCGAATTAAAATCTAATCTAATTCCGCGTCGAAATCCAATTTCGTATAATATATCAAATATATTATTTTATCGATTAATTCCAAATTAATCGTTCTCTCTCTTTAATTAATATTTTATCCCAGATAAAATATCTCCGTAATTAATCCCAGATTAATTTTCTCTCTCTTCTAATTAATCCTAGATTAATTAAAGTGCGAGTCATACATCATCGGTGAATCTTCGGGAAGCGACCCATGAGATCCCCGGATATGTTGGCAGTAAATACGGTCGTCGGACTATCCGAACACGTAAGTACCTCGTACTACGTTTATACCGATTTACAAGACAAGGTTGGCTTCTAGCAAAGCGCCATGCCTACCCAATTTTCCAGAAATATCCTTATAGGAATATGTGATTTATATCAAGCGTAGTATACCGTAGTATTGTGTATGCCGATCCAGTATCAGATGTTCACGTGCTAGGCCTGGGGCTGGAATTGTGTCTGCCCCGTACGAAGGACATATCGGATGTCTGGCAACTAGTCTCTATAATCGGATATACATGACCTAGTCATAATATCCCGATAGCTCGAGCATTTAAGAGAACGAGTTCCGTATCCTATGTGACCATCATCTCCATATGAGTAGAGTGATACTTCCGTCTTAACATCACACCCAACATACTACGATTCTCAATATACCTAGCATTGGCGTAGACAGAACCTGTTAAAGCCCTGGACGACCTCAACCAAAGTATATTGATTGTCGCAAGTATTAGCGGTGCAAGTCTCAGGTTAAGACCAAATACACCTACCCTGATTGCAGACTCCTATAGACACATAGTCATACTATCAATGGGATTTCGCAGGGGTCTATCCAGAGCGAAGCTGTTTCCCGTACCATCGGTAAAACACAACCTCCTATCACACTTGCATGAGTATCCTATACCCAAATATATGAGAACTATGATGTTGTGCCCTCACAACGTGCACAAGTGTAATACTAGTCTTTTACGTATTTATCGATGTCCAATCTCGACAATACTCTGACTAGGGATATTTAATGATTTATCTTACGTGGACTGATACTGTCTCATATCATTCTCCGTCCAGGAACAAATCACAGGGACCTCTCATCATTTATATATCTAGGTGATCTAATCACAAATGATAAGAGTGCAATCTCCTTTGTCACATGGTTAATTTGTACAACAACACCGTGATCTGTACAAATAGTGACGCTATGGGTCATAATTGTCCAACAGTTCCAAGCTCCTCCAAAGTGTGTATCAAGCTCCAAGCTTTGATCTTTGATTTCAAGCTCAATGGGAAAAGTTTCCCTAACACCTTAGTATGATTCTTTGATGTGTGCTAGCACTTAGAAAAAATTGCAACAATTTCTTCTTTGTTCCTTGAAGCTCTCGGCCAAGCCAAGTTGGGAGAGAAAATTTTCACTTTGGCGTGAATGAGAGAGATGAGGAAGAGATGAGTGTTGACTTACATTTGATTTCCAA
>SKCR01001065.1:0-28397 GCA_019454045.1 Zanthoxylum bungeanum | reverse complement strand
ACCTTAAAAGAAAGCTTATAACTACAATAGTCACAACTTCCTTCATCATACATGCTCAACACTTCCATCAAAACTTCCATCAACAAAAACACAAGGAATAAATAAAGAAATAACCTAAGAACATCATATGTTAAAGCCTAGATCCTAAGGAACATTTTCCTTCTAATAGCAAGTTGGAAAAACTCACTAAAATCCAAGCTTTCTTTGATTTCTTCTTTCTTCTCACAAGCTTCCTTTGCTTCCATTAATGGAGTTTTCTTTAAAGTGTATTAGGTAAGAAGAATGAAATGAAAAAACAATATATTACTTGTATCAAAATGGCCTTGGCCGAAATTCACTAAAGGAAATACAAGTTTGTAATTTCAATTTCATTTCATCTTACATTTGGTCAACTTGCATAAATATCATAATAACACTTATAGATATTTAATAAGTCAACAAATGCAAATAAGAATAATATAACTCTTATATTTAAGTGTATGGCCGAAATTATGAAGAAATAAGGAAAAAGATATTTTTTATTTTTCAAACAATTTTGAACAAATATCTTAAGAAGTCAAAATCAATTTGACAACATTTTCCTTTAATGTAAAGTCAAACATTTACACTTATAATCATTCCTAACTTTATCATTTGGTGATATATTTATATTTTAATATATTAATCATTTAACAATTAAATAATTAAATAATTAATTAAATACAAATATATCAAATATATGTATTATATTTACTTTAAATATCTCAAATACATATATTGATGATATATGTCAAATACCTTTATTTGACTATTTATTAATGTGTATTTAATAATATCATATATTAAATACAATACACATTAATTAGGAAATGACGGTTCGGCCCATTCGCAGTATTTTTCGTTTAACGTTTAAACAATTTATAAATAATCATCATTATTCATAAATGTCGCTCTAGTGCTCTACGAGTATGTTTCATTATTGAGACTCTCTAGATTCAGGTATATCCGTCACGAAATCCAATTTCATGTCCATAATCTATCCACCCGTAGATTATGACGATCACGGATAATACTAAAATAGCTGAATCATACAGGTCGAGGTCATTGCATACGTATAATCCCTCCGTCACAGGTATCCAGATAATCCCAGAGATATAGATGTAAACGTCAAATCTCTATAGGTATTATCTCGTCGACGTATCCATTAGCAATCTTTAAATAACACTCGGAACTTACTTCCGATGTATACTGTGGCCACAGATTTAACAGACTGCTAAATATATATGGACTACCTATGCTCTATACACAGAACTGACGGATCCTATCTTGAACACACAGGATATCCTGAGGATCGATCCACAACCAACGAACAGGCGGAGGTCTGATCTAAATAGATCGGTGACGTGACTGCCATCTAAGTGTGGAGGATGTCTCATACATCCACATTGGTGTCTCAAGTTGAAGGACCACTATGCTACTCAACCCGAGAAGATTCTTATTGACGTTGGCGTACCATCCATTAAGAATCTTCGGTGAGCCGTTCAGTGTTTATCCATTATAAACACCTATACGTCTATACGAGTCTCCATAGACTCATGGTTCATTGGGATAAACCATCAGACCAAGTCTCGATATACGACATGTACTGGTCTCAACGGATTTGACTAACCGACCCGTGTTAGCAAATCTTGACCAGGAACTTTGTTTGATAATATACATATAGCAGTGACACTTCCCATGTCAATTACAAACTAACTTTGTAACTGTGTACTGCATTATATATTATCGGGCCTTTGTATAATATATACATATCACTAAACCACATTTAGTTTCAATCTAATCGTAATCAGATCGAATACGTATATAAGAACAAGAGGTGCAACCATAAATAAGTAATATTATGGAATAAGGGGATGTTCGTATTCATGAATCAGACATAAATACACGGTCCGGATTGGCGCTCTGAGCACCAACCCCAACAAAGCTTTCACCGATTGTTTTTTATGGGAATTTCATTATCAGTGCTCTCTCCCACTAACCTCCTTATATACACAAGAATTATTTCGTTTTGAGTCAAATCATAAACCATTATGATTATTTCAAAACGTCAGTTCCAAGAACCTTATGCTTGTTTCAATCCAAACATGGATCGAATAACCCACAAACCTTGTTTGTCGGTTATACAAAATCATCAGGATGTTGTAAGCATCCTCCAAAAGGTTTCCTTTTCAGGAAAGCGATTTTGATCTGCAACTGACACATTTCATAAATGAAATATGCAGTTATCAACAAGCATCTTCAAAATGGATTTACCATGGCAACAGGTAAAAGGTTGAATCGTTATTAACAAATAATGATAATGATACCTTTCCGTCAAAAGCCCAGCTTTGTACGTTGGTATGTTGCCTTCCATGTATGTCTTCCTTGAAGACGTTTAATGTACCAATAGGCACAATGCCTTGTGGTACAACAACTAGTATCCAAAATAGTTGTTATACATGGAATCCATTTCGGACTCATGGCACTTTGCCATAATAAGGAGTCGATACTTCGTATCACTTCCTCATACGTAATCAGTTGGTGTACCTTAAAAGATAACATCTTTATGAGGTGAGATCAGAAACCCATACCCCAGGTTGTTTTCTGACTCTCTCTGATCTACGCGGTTTTGTGTATTTGAAGATTAATGGTATAGATTCATCATAGATGAACTATTTGTGTTCCATTAAAGACTTCGTGCCTAGAACAGTATTACTCCGATTTTCATCGAGTATAACTATCCTCCCACTGACCACTGCATATCGGTATTCCTCTCAGGAAAAACCGCATGGTGAGCAACAATCACATTGTTCTCATGTGAGATTTACAAGTACTATACTTTTGGTTTCCTTAGGATAACCAATATTGGCACTTTTCCAATTTGGGTCCTTAGTTTGGTATCATCCAAACATTATGCCTGGCATACCCAAATTGTCAGGAATGAGAAACCCGTTTTCTTTCCCGTTCATATCCTATATGACATCTGTCAAACAGATTTATATGGAACCTTATTCTAAATAAGTTTTGCACTGTTAAAACTTATCCGTTGAAGGAAATGGTTGCTCAGAGCGACTCATGATTAGCCTTATCATGTCTAACATGATTCGGTTAATCCGTTCGGACACACCGTCACTTTGACGTGTTCCGGGAGGAGTCCTCATTTGAAAGAATACTATACTCTTTCAAGTATATAAGAAACTTATTGCTTAAGTATTTTCCATTACGGTCTTACCGTGACGGTATAATACTATAGCCGATCTGTTTGTCTATTTCGTGTCGAAACTCTAAAAGTTTCTGATTTGTGTTCTTCAAAGAAACACATAACCATAACGTGATGCCACATCCGTTAAGGTCACGAAATATTCATGTTCACATCTAGCCTAGCTAGATATGGCCACACTAACTTCACCATGAATAGGGCTAACAGATCGGTGGCCTTTTACTATTACCAAGTAAATAGTATTTTAGGTACTTTACCTAATAAACTAGATTCGTAGACTTATTTGAATAGTCAAATCAGTCCTAGTACCCACTCTTCAAAAGTGTGGATATACGAGTCTCGTTAAATTGTGTCCTAGACAACAATGCCACAAATAAGTCTCTATTGATCAAATCAATTTGAGCTATTTATTTGTCATTTTATATGTTTGAGATTTTATTTATATTCAAAATATAAATTCTGTTATTTATATGTAATGTATTTATCTCAGTATCATCTTTATATAATAAAACACTTAGTGTTCTATAATATAAAGGTTTTATCCGCAACGGATTAAACACTGATATAGAGATAATGTCTCTAGTCAAACTAGTTACATTATAACAGTTCCTAATTTAAGTATATACCCAAATGGTAGTTCCTAAACTTAGGTATCTACGGTCGAAACAGCGACTTTCGTCCCGTTTCCGATTCGCAGAGAAATCTCGGCTTGAAGTCAGTATCCTGCTCAAAGCAGATTCTGAACATCAATACATATATTTTATGTACCACACTAAGTATTTAAAATCTAATTTCAATACTAGCTGTGAACATAACTAAGACAAACATTTTCAAAGTAAGAGCCTTGTCCTTTCTTTAATTCCTTCGTGTCTGCCATATCCAAATGGTAGTCACTTTAGGATATGTCAATTATCCTTTTCAATATTTCAGAAACCTTAGGCCAAGCCTTGGGTTTTTAGAATATCGAAACGATGTGCACCTCGTGCTACATGCCCAATTGCAAACATTGACTTTATCTCCTCTAGAATAGTCAATTAATTCTCCAAGAATTATAAATTGCAATTTTAATACTTCTTAAATCTAAAATTAGATTTATGACAAGTATATTAAATTAAGCACTAAAGTCATCATCACATAAATCTTCCAAAGATTTTATGTTCTACTTATTTTGCTTAATTTTGGGCTTAAGGTATAATAAGTTATTTTATCAAATAAGTAACCTATTATTTATTCCCATTTGAAAATTAAATCATTTAAAATATTTTAATCCCAGATTATATTTTAAATATCCAACTTTTCAATATTTTATCTTGATTACAATAGTCCAACTATTTAATCAACGATTAGTGGTGCTATATATATTATAATGATTATAATAGTCCAACTATATAATCAAATATTCCAAATTAATTAACCACCTCAATTACATTGATTACTATAATCCAATTATAAAATCAACTGTAAACTGAAATTAATTAATTCAAATATATTGATTAATATAATCCAATTATATATAATCAAGTATAATACAGTCCAACTGTTTATTAAAACAACAATTTAAATATTAGTCCAACTAACATTTAATATTACGACGAAATAATTTAAATGAGCGCGTATGGCGAGTAATTGAACGAGTATTGCAAATTCAATTCTTGCCTCCCACTATTTTTCGTCGAGCCTCTAACCCTCTGTCGAGTACTCGGGAAACCGTGTTTCCTAGTGGGTTAGGATCCCGTTAAATATCACACAATCTTGACTTTGGCCAACAAATTGTATGATAATTAACTAGGTAGATCTCGAAGATCAATTGGATCTCATCCAACTCCTAGATCCAGTAGGTGGACATCCAATTCCCAAACATATATCTTATATATGCCTATACATCGAATGTATACCCTAACCTTTTTCCTCTGAATCAACTAGGCCTTGGCTTTGGCACAACAAACCTAGTGATCCCAGTCAAGCGCGAACCCATTGACATGGAAGCTTCGTAATCAATGTCAATGGACAAGAAGTGGTCTTGACTTTGGCCAACAAACCACAATTGGACACGACACCGGTATGGAACAAAGCCTCGTGATTAAAATACATCTTCGACGGACAAGGGCTTGACTTTGGCCAACAACCCCTGCCAATCTCGGATCTTGAGTAAGAATCACTCAATGGAAGGAAAATAAACTTGATATTTTATGAGGGTTTTTCGCGTGCAATTGGCTACCAATTTTAATTATCTTTGTAAGGTTCTCATCAATACACCTTAAACATGCATTCTAAACACATAATAAAGCGCATATGTAAAATAATAATGATATGCGGATGGATATTTTACATTGATCCTAGATCAAATCTCTCTCTTTCTCTCTCCCGCTAGCACTTGTATTACTTCTACCCGTTACACTACACTTCTAAGAAACCTCATTTACATTGAGGGGAATAGGTGAGAAGAGAATACAAAGAAAAGGAGATAAGGCTGGACTCGCAGGTCCAATTAATAAATCAAATTTATTACAATTTCCAAAATCGCCCACCCGACTAATATCCATCCGATATACATTATTCAAACATCACAACCATGTATTCATACAAGCATGTTATCAATCAATCAATCCAATTAATTAATCTTGATAATTAGTGATCATCCAATGTTCAAACAAAGATTTGATTTTATTCGAGTCAAACTCGTATTGCGAACACGTACTCAAAGTACGATTTCTACAATTAAATTAAATTACATGATTAAATCCAATTTAATTCTAATTCATTATTTAATTCCAAATTAAATATTACACTTTATAAAATAAACCTTTACGACTTAAATTCCAAATTAATCGTTACGGGTCTCAAAGCCCGATTAATATCCAAATTAATTTAATTAAAGTCCAATGGGCTTTTAATTAATTTCTTGAGGCGTGGACTTTTGGTCAACTCGGGTCAAACCCGCAACCAAAGTCCAATCCGGGAGTTACCCCATAAGCCCATAAATTAATTTAGGCCCATTAGCCCCAATTAAACGTTAAAGGTTCATTAGTCGCATTTGGGCCTTTTGGAAGCGGTTTTGGGCCTAATTGGATCCAACCAATTTTGGCCTAAACCAACTTTGTACAACAAAGTCCAATAAACCCAATAACAACTTAAAAAGCCCAAATCCAATTTTAAGGCCCATTTTAATTAAATTACAAAATCCAATTTTACAATTCAATTAACAAAGTGCATAGCATTATTAATTACCCAAATCAAATTTTCCAAAACATCAAATTTGTCCAATTAATAATGCTTACATCAATTAATCATGTCCAACATAATTAAATCAAAATCAAACCCAATTTCATGCTTCAAGTGTCTCGGCCAAAGAGGGAATTATGCCCAAATCAAATTCAATCCAATTGAACCCAATCAAACATAAATCAACATCCCCTAATGATTTCTAAGTCATCCAATGAACAAAAAAAATCAAAAAATCCAAGACAATATTAGGGTTCATATTTCGGCCATCACAACCAAATTGGGGAAAATTGTTCCAAACACTTTTTCATCAAATTGATCTAATCAATCATCAATTGAAATACAATCAAGCATACTTTATCATCCAATTTCATAATTGCATGCTTAAATCAATTTTACCCAATTCAAGCTTCATGACATACTTGGCAATTTGGGGATTTTTCGTCCGATTCGAATTCAATCCAATTGATTCCGTAATCGACATCAAATCATCATCCCGAATGATTTCCAACACATCCAATTGTCAAAAATCAAAAATCCCAAGACATTAAATCATCATACATATTCGGCCAAGGAGGAAAATTGGGGAAAAAATATTCCAAACATTATTTCAACAAATTGGTCCAACCAAAATGAAATTAACATGTTATAAGCATACTTAAACAATCAATTCATTCAAATCATGCTCAACAACATTTACCCAAATTTAAAGTTTTGGCCAAACATTAAGCAAATTGGGGAAAATCAATCCAATCAATTTTTCTTCAAATTGATTAGATATAACTCTAATTAAATCATATACAAGCATTCTTAAACAAACAATTCATTCAAATCATGCTTAAATCAAAAAGCCCCAAATTTGCTCAAGAACCCTAATTCGTTTTTATGCAACCATTAGCTCTGATACCATTGTTGAGTTTCAATCAAGTCCCAAGATCAACAAACATGCATAAAAACGAGTTGAATACACAAAGGAGTAAGGCGGAATTCATACTCACATTGATGGGTTTGATGCTAGGAAGAACAAGTTGCGTTTTTGCCTCCCTCCAAGCTCGGTTTTGGACTCCATTGAGCTGCTGTGATGCTCGGTTGAGGCTGTTTTGATGCCTTCAAATTCGGCCATTGATGACTCCATGGAAGCTCTAAGCTTCAAGCTCCAAAAAAAAAAATCCAAGCTCACAAATTCGTTTCCCTATCACCATAATATAACCCTAGGTGTGTGCTAGCACTACTCTTCTTCCTTTGCTCTTCACAAATTCGGTGAAACCAGAAAATTTTGATGCAAATCGGCAGTGAAGCCGTGAGAGAAGAAGATGAGGGAAAGAGAGAATGCGTTTGCTTGCATGTAAGAGAGAGAAGATAAAGCTTTTCATTTTTTTATTATATTTATTTCATTTACCAAGTAAATAAAATAAATAAACTTATGTATTACTTTAATACAAAAGTCTATTAATGCTTTTCATCATTTCTACTTTTTACTTTAAGTCACATCACATCACTTTAATAAAGTGACATGTTGTCAAGTCACATCACTCAAAGTGACAATTGATTTGACGCATGATGCGATTAACGATTTGACGCTTGATGTGACTTGCGTGCCGCGCTCGAATTCGAAATGCGAATGCGCTCGCAATCACTCTCGGGCTCGGGTTCGCTAATTCCAAATTAACGAATTTTCCGTCGCGTCGTAATTAAATGATTACGCCTAACGAAATCACTATTCACGTCGCTAACGAATTAATTCTAAATTAATTCGTTCGCCCGAATTAAAATCTAATTTTATTCCGCGTCGAAATCCAATTTCTAATAATATATCAAATATATTATTTTATCGATTATTCCAAATTAATCGTTCTCTCTCTTTAATAATATTTTATCCCAGATAAAATATCTCCGCAATTAATCCCAGATTAATTTTCTCTCTCTTATAATTAATCCTAGATTAATTAAGTGCGAGGTATACATCATCGGTGAATCTTCAGGAAGCGACCCATGAGATCTCCGGATATGTTGGCAGTAAATACGGTCGTCGGATAATCCGAACACGTAAGTACCTCGTACTACGTTTATACCGATTTACAAGACAAGGTTGGCTTCTAGCAAAGCGCCATGCCTACCCAATTCTCCAGAAATATTCTTACAGGAATATATAGATCTGTATCAAGCGTAGTATACCGTAGTATTGTGTATATCGCCCAGTATCGGATAGTCACGTGCTAGGGTGGGGCTGGATAAGTGTCTGCCCCGTCCGAAGCACATGTCGGATGTCTGGTAACTAGTCTCTATAATCAGATATTCATGACCTGGTCATAATATCATGATTGGATGCGCATCACTCAAGAGCACTAGTACCGTATCCTGCGTGACATCATCTCCAATATGACTGAAGTGATACTTCCGTCTTGACATCACACCCAATACACTATGACTCTCTGATAAACCCAGAAGTGGTGTACACAGAACCGGTTAAAGCCCTGTACCACCAAGACCAAAGTCTACCGATTATCGCAAGTATTAGCGATGCAAGTCTCAGGTTAAGACTATACACACCTACCTTGATTTCGGCCTCCCATAGACACATAGTCATAATACTAATGGGATTCCGAGGGGTCTATCCAGAGCGAAGCTGTTTCCCGTACCATCAGTGAAACACGACCTCCTATCGCACTTGCATAAGTATCCAATACTTATATATATGAGAACTATGTCGTTGTGCCCTCACAACGCACACAAGTACAATACTAGCCTATTCCGCATTATCGATGTCCAGTCTCGATAATGCTCCAGCTAGGGACATTTAATGATTAATCCTTAGTGGACTGATACTGTCTCATATCATCTCAATCCAGGAACTAATCATATGGACCTCTCTTTCTTCATTTATATCTATGGTGATTTAATCACAAATGATGAGAGTGCAATTTCCTTGTCACATAGTTAATTTGCTACAACAACACAATGATCTGTGCAATAGTGACGCTATGGGTCATTTTGTCCAACATATGTCAAGTCCAATGTTTGCCCTTATTTGACCCACATTTCATCCTAAATGATTTCATTGAGTCCCTATATTATTTTATATGCAAAATAAACTAAAACACATCAAAACGTTCATCAAACCCGAGAAACTAAACAAAATATTAAGTAAAATGGGCGGTAAATATTGATATATTTTCCGCCATCACATACATATAACATACAAAAATATTTTACATTGACCGAGCTCTTATTTTCCCATACTAATCTAATTAGTATATAAAATTTACCAAGGCATCCCTTGGTCTTCAATCCAAATCCCGCTTCAGGTGGTGTTGGCTCCTTTTGCGACTTTGGTGCTCCAAATTACAATAATTGAAATTTTACATTAAAAAATAAAAATTGATGGAAATCTAATAACCATATTCCAAGATCAAAAACAAGCAAGATATATATAAGAATGAACTAGATTGAAGTAATGGCGGAAACAATACTCACAAAAGCCAATGTGGATGCTATGGATGAAGCGAAAATTGCTCCTTTGTGCAGTGGGGAATTCGGCCAAGCAGTAAAAGAAGCTCCAAGCTTTAGTTGATCCTTCCAAGCTCTAAGATGAGTTTCCCATAACACCTTGTATGATCCCTTGATGGTGCTAGCCAAAGATGTGTTCTTTATGTTCCAAACAAACACAAATCTTTCAAGCTTTTGCAACAAAAACCTGAAAATGGAGAGCCATAAACTGTCACAGTTTCGGTAATTAGAGAGGGAGAGAAGTCATTGATTTTTGTCTCAAAAATCAATTTATATTTATGTTATAATTATATTAAATAATAATATAAATATAACACAAACCATGCAAAGACTTAGAGTGTCTAACACTCAATTTCCATGCATTATCTTTGAGTGCTTTGTACACTATCTTCATGCATTGCATCTTGATTAAAAAATACAAATAATGACAAGTGTCATGTGGGCCCCACACGTTTCCAAATGAAAGTGGGCCCACTTGCACTCACGCGTTCGGGTTCGATATTTCCGAAATATCGAGCTACGTCGCGACGTTAATTAAATCGAATTTAAATAAATAATTGCGCCTAGCGAAATTATTATTTACGTCGCTAACGAATTAATTCTAAATTAATTCATTTGCCCGAATTAAAATCTAATTTCAATTTCGCGTCGAAATCGAATTCCGTTTATTATATCGAATATAATAATTTTACGATTAATTCTAAATTAATCGTTCTCTCTCTTTATACAGTACTTTATCCGAGATAAAGTCTCTCCGTAATTAATCCAAGATTAATCGAGTTTGAATCATACGTCATCGGTGAATCTTCGGGAAGCGACCCAAGAGACCTCTAGATATGTTGGCAGTAAATCCGGTTGTCGAACTATTCGAACACGTACGTACCAAGTACTACGTTTTTACCGATTTACAAGACAAGGTTAGCTTCTAGCAAAACGCCATGCCTACCCAATTCTCTAGAAATATTCTTACTGGAATATTAGATCTATAACAGGCGTAGTATACCGTAGTATAGTGTATATCGAACCAGTATCGGATGATCACATGCTAGGGCTGGGGCTGGATAAGTGTCTGCCCCGTCCGAAACACATATCGGATGTCAAGCAACCAGTCTCTTTGAATCGGATAATCCTGACCTAGTCATATTATCCCGATGGTTGCAACCATTATAGAGTACTAGTTCTGAATCCCTCGCGATCATCATCTCCATATGTCTGAAGTGATACTCCCATCTTGACATCACACCCAGTACACTATGATTCTCGATAAACCCAGAAGAGGTATACACAGAACTCGTTAAAGCCCTGGACCACCAAACCTAAATTTTACCGATTGTCGTAAGTACTAGCGATGCAAATCTCAGGTTAAGATCATATGCACCTACCCTGAAGCGGACTCCCATAGACACGCAGACATACTACCAATGGGACTCCGCGGGGTCTACCCAGAGCGAAGCTTTTTTCCGTACCATCGGTAAAACACAACCTCCTACCGCACTTGCATAAGTATCCAATACTTAAATATATGAGAACTATGCCGTTGTGCCCTCACAACATGCACAAGTGTAGTACTAGTCTATTCCGCATTATCGATGTCCAATCTCGATAATACTACGACTAGGGATATTTAATGATTAAACCTTTATGGATTGATACTGTCTCATATCATCACAATCCGGAACTAATCATAGGGACTTTTACCATTTATATTTCTAAGTAAATAAATTACAAAACGGTAAAAGGCAATTTCATTACTACATAGTTAATTTTGTACAATAATACAATATCATTTACAAAATAGTGACGCTATGGGACATTACTGTCTAACAATCTCCCACTTGGCCTATAGCCAGTCACTCAAGCATCTAATACCTGAACTATGTACATGTCGCTCAAACTTTTCCCGAGGAATAGCCTTCGTCAGCGGATCTGCAATATTATCCTCTGATGCGATCTTCTCGATCTTCACATCGCCACGATGTATGATCTCTCGAATCAGATGGAATCGTCGAAGAACATGTTTGGATCGTTGATGAGACATTGGTTCCTTAGCCTGTGCTATAGCCCCGCTATTGTCACAATACAATGGAACGGGCTCAGCTGCTAACGGAACTACTCCTAATCCAATTAGGAATTTTCGGATCCAAACTGCCTCTTTTGCTGCTTCAGCTGCTGCAATATACTCCGCTTCAGTTGTTGAATCAGCAACAGTATCTTGCTTGGAAGATTTCAGCAGCTCTGCTGCTCCGTTATTCAGCAAAATATGTACCCTGTTTGCGACTTGAAGTTGTCTCTGTCGGTTTGGAAACTTGCATCAGTATACCCAGATACCTCAAGTTCTCCATCTCCATAGATTAAGAAAACATCCTTAGTTCTTTTAAGATACATAAGGATATTCTTAACCGCCATCCAGTGATCCTGTCCTGGATCGGCCTGATATCGACTGCACATGCTCAAAGCATAGGACACATCAGGTCGTGTACATATCATGGCATACATGATCGATCCGACTGCCGAGGCGAACGGAGTCCGACTCATGTTGTCTCTCTCATCTTGTGTTTTAGGACACATATCCCTAGATAGAAAGACGCCATGTGATGTTGGCAACAGTCCCTTCTTGGACTGATCCATGTTGAATCTCTTCAACACTTTATCAATATATGTACTCTGGGAGAGTCCAAGTAGCTTTCTAGATCTATCCCGGTAGATCTTTATTCCTAGAATAAAAGCTACTTCTCCCAGATCTTTCATGGAGAATTTCAATGAAAGCCAAGCTTTCACCGACGTTAACATGGGAATGTCATTGCCTATTAGCAATACATCGTCGACATAAAGGACAATAAAAGTCAGTGCACTCCCACTAACCTTCTTATATACACAAGGATCATCTACGTTTTGAATGAAATCATATTCTTTTATGACCTCATCAAAACGTTGGTTCCATGACCTCGATGCTTGCTTCAGTCCATAAATGGACCGATTTAACTTACAAACCTTGTTTGCAAGTCTTGGTGCGATAAAACCGTCAGGTTGTTGCATATAAACATCCTCCAACAGGTTTCCGTTAAGGAAAGCGGTTTTAACGTCCATCTGCCATATTTCGTAATCGTAATATGCAGCTATTGCAAGCATTATCCGAATGGATTTAATCATGGCAACGGGTGAGAAAGTTTCGTCATAATCAACTCCAAGTTGTTGACGATACCCCTTCGCTACGAGCCTAGCTTTGTACGTTTGAACGTTGCCATCCATGTCTGTCTTCTTCTTTGAAGACCCATTTGCATCCAATAGGTTTACGCCTTCTGGTGCTTCAACCAGTGTCCAAACTTGGTTGGTATACATGGAATCCATTTCGGCCTTCATGGCCTCTTGCCATAAAGTGGATTCGATACCACCCTGTATCGCTTCCTCATATGTAGCCGGTTCAGTATCCTCAATAAGATTAATATCTACATGAGGTGAGATCAGGAATCCATACCTCTCAGGTATTACCCTGACTCTCTCCGACCTACGTAGCCTTGTGTAATTGAAGATTGTGGTTCAGTCTCATCCTGGATGGACTGTTCATGTTCCGTTCTAGATTCATTGCCTGGAACAGTATCACTACGACTTTCATCGAGTTCTACTTTCCTCCCACTAAACACTGCATTTAGGAATTCCTTCTCAAGGAAAACCGCATGTAGAGCAACAAATACTTTGTTCTCTTTTGGGTTATAGAAGTAATATCCTTTGGTTTCCTTAGGATATCCAACAAATAGGCATTTATCTGATTTGGGTTCAAGTTTGGTACCTTCCAAACGTTTGACGTATGCCCAGCAACCCCAAATCTTCAGGAATGAGAAACCTGGTTTCTTTCCTGTCCATATCTCATACGGAGTCTGTTCAACAGACTTTGACGGAACCCTATTCAAAATAAGAATGCACTTTCTAATGCATGTCCCCAGAAGGATATAGGTAGCTCAGTGCGACTCATCATCGACCTTACCATGTCCAGCAAGGTACGGTTTCTCCGTTCAGACACACCATTTAATTGTGGTGTTCCAGGAGGAGTCCATTGTGAAAGAATACCATATTCTTTCAAGTAATCTTGAAACTCATTACTTAAGTATTCGCCACCACGGTCCGACCGTAATGTTTTAATACTCTTGCCTGTTTGTTTTTCAACTTCGTGTCGAAACTCTTTGAATTTCTCAAAAGTTTCCGACTTGTGCATCATTAGATACACATAACCATAACGTGATGCATCATCCGTAAAGGTTACGAAGTATCGATATCCACCTCTAGCCTGGCTAGACATGGGCCCACAAACGTCACTATGAACGAGGGCTAACAGTTCAGTGGCGCGTTCACCTTTACCACTAAAAGGTGATTTAGGCATTTTGCCTAATAAACAAGATTCGCAGACGTCATATGAATTTGGATCAAATCCGTCCAAGTACCCACTCTTCGAAAGTGTGGATATGCGAGTCTTGTTGATGTGTCCCAGACGACAATGCCACAAATAAGTTTCTTCTTTTGGATTACTCATTTTGAGCCTTTTGTTTGTTATTTTACATTTTGGAGATTCATTTATATTCAAAATATAAAGACCATTATTTGCATCAGCACTGCAAATTTCTGCATCATTCATATATAAATAACACCTGGTGTTTTTAAATACAAAAGTGTACCCAGTTTGGGTTAACAAAGATACAGAAATAATATTCCTAGTTAAACTAGGAACAAAATAACAGTCATATAGTTTAAGTACATGCCCCGAGGGCAGTTCCAAAAAAGTGCCTACGGCCAAAACAGCAACAGAAGTTCCATTTCCAACTCGTAGATCTACCTCCCCCGAAGCCAGTCTCCTGCTATCATGCAGATCCTGCACATCAGTACAAATATGAGAACCACAGCCAGAATCAAAAATCCAATTTTTATTAAGACTAGAAGTAGTCATATTTATCTCAATAACAAACATACCTGAGGCCGGAGCCTTGCCCGCCTGTATGTCCTCCTTATGTCCCTTGTTCATGCGGCAGTCACGCTTCCAGTGACCTCTCTTGCCGCATTTCAGGCAAACATCTTGAGACTTGTCCCTTGGCTTCCCAGAAGCCTTTGTTGACTTGGCCTTGCCTTTGTTTCTATGCTTTTTCTTCTTAACACCCCCAGTTGCCTTGAGCCCAGCTTTCGGCGTTTGAGATGTTGATGCAAAGTGCGCCTCGCGCTTGTTGCCTTTCAGAAGTTCTTTCTCTGACTCCTTGAGAATCGACAATAACTCTCCAAGAGTGTCATCCGAATTCATCAGTTTGTAGTTGATGACAATCTGTTTCCAAGTATCGGGTAGTGACTGTAGAAGTACATCTATAGCCAGCTCAGACTCCAAGACTATACCCATACTAGCCAGTTCATCAATATCGGCTATCATTTGAGTCCCATGGACCTCAACAGAACTACCATCAGTCATACGGGAGCGAAAGATTTTCTTCACTAACTCGTACCTCGCCATCCGCTTATTAGTGCCGTGAAGATCTTGCAATCTTGCCATCATATTATAAGGATCCAAGTCCCTATTTTGGCGACGAAAGTGTTGAGTCATTGAAGCAAGCATGATCGACTGAGCCGTGTCACAATCATCACTGTGAGTTTTCCATAACTCCAGCTCAAGTGGCTCAGTGGGCTTAGGCCCGAGAGGTCTCTGAATCGTATACAGTATCCTCTCTGCCCCAAGGACTATCCTTAGGTTCATTTCCCAATCAGCAAAGTTTATCCCCTTAAAGACATTTTCACCCATGATGATGTCTCGGACATTTACCTTGCTTGCCATCTTAACTACGATAGTCCAACTATCCAGTTAACGATAAAATGGGTACAGTCAAACTGTTACAAGAAAATAACATTTTATTAGTCCAACTAATGTTAAAAAATTGACGAAATAAATTTTGTAAGCGCGTAAAGCTAAGTATCTGAATGAAATTGCAAACTCAATACTAGCCTCCCACTATTTTCTACAAGTCTCTAACCCTCTGTTGAGTACTCGGGAAATCCAATTTCCTAGTGGGCTAGGATCCCGTTAAATAACACACAACCTTGACTTTGGCCAACAAGTTGTATGATATTTAACTAGGTAGATCTCGAAGATCAATTGGATCCCATCCAATTCCTAGATCCGGTAGGTGGACATCCAAGTCCGAAACATATATATCTAATACATACGTCAATGTATCCAATACATTTTCCTAACCATTTCCTCTGAATCAACTAAGCCTTGGCTTTGGCACAACAAACCTAATGATTCCAGTTAAGCGGGACCCATTGACAAGGAAAGTTTCGTAATCAATGTCGATGGACAAGAAGTGATCTTGACTTTGGCCAACAAATCACAACTTGGACAGGACACCGATGTGTAACAAAACTCTCATGATTCAAACACATCCTCAATTGACAAAGGTCTTGACTTTGGCCAACAAACCAATGCCAATTTCGGATCTTGAGAAAGAATCATTCAACGGAAGGAAAATCGCTTAATATTGTTTGAGGGATTTTTCGCGTAATTGGCAACCAATTAATTTATCTTTGTTAGGTCTCATCATCATACACCCTTAAGCATGCTTCTAAAACATCATAAAGCGCGTAAAGTAAAATAATAGTGATATGCGGATGGATATATAAACAACTTGTTCCTAGAACAAATCACTCCCTTTCCTCTCCCCGCTAGCACTATTCTATTCTACTTCTACCCAATTACATAATACAATAAGAGAAACCTCATTTACATTGAGGGGAATTAGGTGAGAAGAGAATACATAGAGATAAAGAGATAAGGCTGGACACGCAGGTCCAATTTATAAATTCCAAATTTACAATAATTTCTAAAATTACCCTTCCCTTCTAATATCCATCCGATATACACTATTCATACAACACATCCACATTCATTCATTCATTCAAGGCATGTTATACAACCAATCAAATCCAATTAATTAGTCTTTAATTAGGTGACAATACAATGTTCAAACAATTGTTTGCATTTGCGCGAGTCCAACTCGTTTTGAGAATAAATACATATGGTATGAATTCACGAATTATATCGAACTACTCGTTAAATCCATTTTAAGTCGTATTCAATACTAATCCTATTATTTAATTCTAAATTAAATATATACACTTTTATTGTGCTTTTATAACTTAGATTCCAAATCTAGTTCTATTGGGTCCCAAACCCAACTAACATCTAATGTCCGTTTAATTAAAGTCCGATGGGCTTTCTATTGATTTCATTAGGCTTGGGCCTTGGTCAATGTGGGTCAAACCCATTTCCAAGCCCAATAAGGAATCACCCTCATTTGCCATAAAACCAATAAGCCATAGGCCAATAAACATAAGGCCATCAATTTGGACAATTAAAAACCTCTTATTACATTTTCTTTATTTGGCCCATCTGGATCCAATCCAAATGGTCCAAATCTACTTGGCCCAACCAAGCCCATTTATGACCAAATATAATAGTTTTAGGCCCAATTCCAATTTAAGCCCAATTAACTAAATTTTAAAATTCCAAATTTTATAACTTAATTAATTAAAGTGTATGTTCATGATTAATCCTTTAAATCAATATTCCCAAAATATCAAATTAATCTATTAATCATATTTTTATCTTAAATACATGTCCAACATTATTTAATCAAAAAATCAAGTCCCTAATCATCATCAAGCATTCGGCCAAGGTGATTAATATGGTTCCGATTTCGTTTTCAATCCAATCAAGTCACAAATGATCATCTCCATATTATTTCAAGTCATCCAATGTCTTAAAATTAAAAAATCATTTAGTCCTCATGCTTGCATGTATTCGGCCAAGCCACTTTGGGGTTGGAAAAATTAATCCAATTCATTTTCCATGAAATTGATGATGTATAATCCATTTAACATACATCTAAGCATATTTAATCAAGCAAACTCATCAAATCATGCTTCAAACAATTTTCCCCAAATAACATCCTAATATATTTGCATGCATTTTTAGGCTCTGATACCATTGTTGGAAATCTAATAACCATATTCCAAGATCAAAAACAAGCAAGATATATATAAGAATGAACTAGATTGAAGTAATGGCGGAAACAATACTCACAAAGCCAAATGTGGATGCTATGGATGAAGCAAAATTGCTCTCCTTTGTGCAGTGGGGAATTCGGCCAAGCAGTAAAGAGAAGCTCCAAGCTTTAGTTGATCCTTCCAAGCTCTAAGATGAGTTTCCCATAACACCTTGTATGATCCCTTGATGGTGCTAGCCAAAGATGTGTTCTTTATGTTCCAAACAAACACAAATTCTTCAAGCTTTTGCAACAAAAACCTGAAAATGGAGAGCCAAGAAACTGTCACAGTTTCGGTAATTAGAGAGGGAGAGAAGTCATTGATTTTTGTCTCAAAAATCAATTTATATTTATGTTATAATTATATTAAATAATAATATAAATATAACACAAACCATGCAAAGACTTAGAGTGTCTAACACTCAATTTCCATGCATTATCTTTGAGTGCTTTGTACACTATCTTCCATGCATTGCATCTTGATTAAAAAATACAAATAATGACAAGTGTCATGTGGGCCCCACACGTTTCCAAATGAAAGTGGGCCCACTTGCACTCACGCGTTCGGGTTCGATATTTCCGAAATATCGAGCTTACGTCGCGACGTTAATTAAATCGAATTTAAATAAATAATTGCGCCTAGCGAAATTATTATTTACGTCGCTAACGAATTAATTCTAAATTAATTCATTTGCCCGAATTAAAATCTAATTTCAATTTCGCGTCGAAATCGAATTCCGTTTATTATATCGAATATAATAATTTTACGATTAATTCTAAATTAATCGTTCTCTCTCTTTATACAGTACTTTATCCGAGATAAAGTCTCTCCGTAATTAATCCAAGATTAATCGAGTTTGAATCATACGTCATCGGTGAATCTTCGGGAAGCGACCCAAGAGACCTCTAGATATGTTGGCAGTAAATCCGGTTGTCGAACTATTCGAACACGTACGTACCAAGTACTACGTTTTTACCGATTTACAAGACAAGGTTAGCTTCTAGCAAAACGCCATGCCTACCCAATTCTCTAGAAATATTCTTACTGGAATATTAGATCTATAACAGGCGTAGTATACCGTAGTATAGTGTATATCGAACCAGTATCGGATGATCACATGCTAGGGCTGGGGCTGGATAAGTGTCTGCCCCGTCCGAAACACATATCGGATGTCAAGCAACCAGTCTCTTTGAATCGGATAATCCTGACCTAGTCATATTATCCCGATGGTTGCAACCATTATAGAGTACTAGTTCTGAATCCCTCGCGATCATCATCTCCATATGTCTGAAGTGATACTCCCATCTTGACATCACACCCAGTACACTATGATTCTCGATAAACCCAGAAGAGGTATACACAGAACTCGTTAAAGCCCTGGACCACCAAACCTAAATTTTACCGATTGTCGTAAGTACTAGCGATGCAAATCTCAGGTTAAGATCATATGCACCTACCCTGAAGCGGACTCCCATAGACACGCAGACATACTACCAATGGGACTCCGCGGGGTCTATCCAGAGCGAAGCTGTTTTCCGTACCATCGGTAAAACACAACCTCCTACCGCACTTGCATAAGTATCCAATACTTAAATATATGAGAACTATGCCGTTGTGCCCTCACAACATGCACAAGCGTAGTACTAGTCTATTCCGCATTATCGATGTCCAATCTCGATAATACTACGACTAGGGATATTTAATGATTAAACCTTTATGGATTGATACTGTCTCATATCATCACAATCCGGAACTAATCATAGGGACTTTTACCATTTATATTTCTAAGTAAATAAATTACAAAACGGTAAAAGGCAATTTCATTACTACATAGTTAATTTTGTACAATAATACAATATCATTTACAAAATAGTGACGCTATGGGACATTACTGTCTAACAAAATTACAACAATCGTAAACAATGGCCTTATGGCCTTACATCCCAAAAATAAAACCAACATAAATAAGAGCCGGAAAAATTTACGACCAATGCAAAATCCATTCATCACGTGAAATAATAAAAACATTCATCATATTACTATTATTTTGTGCCCACTCATCTAAACATCTATATATATAACTCATATAAATATATAAAAACATAAACTTTAAATGAAAAATAGAAGGGTTAAGAACACGTTTCAACCTCGCTCTCGATGCCAATTGTAGGAACGCTTTCCTAGCGCAGCGGAAACGTCTTAGGCACACGGATCGGACTTGAAAAATTTTGCTGCTCTTCTCCTCCTTTTTCCGAATGGAACCAGCAGGTATACTGAAATTTTACATTTCTTTTTGATAAAATTTCAGCCCCGAAACAGCCCCGAACAACAGCTCAAAATCGGACTGTTTTAGCATCTGATTCGCGCCCAACGCACTGCAGAACCAGCCCCTGAAATGCATAGACAGTAGCTGTGTTTTGGTTCTGATTTATCACTTGAAAATAGCCCCAATATAGCCATAACACATCACAAAAAATTTCCAAAAAATTCTGGATTAAAACGAAACCAAACAGGGTTCCGTTTCACCATGTAAAGGGGCGGAAGTGAGCAATATTTTACCTCACTGCCGTGAACAAGGAAATAATATGAAGATGAAATAAAGTTCGACACCACAAAGTCTTTTGTGCTATGTCTCGTTGCCAATGAATACTTGTGTGGGCAAGACTCACAAATAATCTGTAACGATTTAGAGATTAAGTCACTCAAACAACTTTTATTTTGATTTTGATTTTTCTTTTTGTTCTTGTTTTTATTTCTCAACAATTGAGAGGATTTGGAAGAAGAAAAAAGGTGGCTATGGTTAGAATGAGAGTTCTCATACAAAAAGAAAAATAATTTTTCTTTTATACTTAGGTTAATTTGTTTCCCAAACAAACAAACCATTCCCCTCCACCTTTAGCAAAGAATCGGCCAAGGCATAATTTTTTTTATTAATTTTGTAACAATTGTATTAACTTTCCATAAAGCTAAAGATATTACAAAATCAAAAAGATTAATGCCATTATAGATTTGTAACTTCCAAAATTAAATCAAGTGTTTCCAAAACCCTTTAATTGGAAATTACAACTTTAGCCTTTATTTAAATTATATCATATATAATATAATTATTAATAATAAATAATTATCATATAATTATTTATTAATAAATCTATATTAACTTTATTATATAGTTCCAAGTGTGACAAATAATATTATTAATCATATTAATAATATTATACCTTTGTGAGTATATAATTGGACTATCCAATTATACTAAATCCGCTATAGTAAATCGAGCTAGCACGGGGACCAAATCGACCTACGGTTCTAAGCTCCAATAATCTTGAAATATTAATTAAGCTCTTAATTAAATATTCCGAATTATTAACTCCGGGTTATTCCACTAAAAACCCGAAGTTGCACTCTCCTTGCCGCATATGATATATTAAGCCGAATCAAGTCAGTGTCCATCGATATAATCACTACATACGAATTGACCATTCACGAGTATCTCGTAATTAGAGCTGGGTCATAATGTCTGTTATACCCTCTAATTATTTTTACCTTAAGCACCATTGATTCTCTAATGAACGATTTATTCATAACCATTATGAATTTTAATCTTTCTATTCTTAATAGAAAGACTTGAGCGCTCAAATCGTTCAAGCACCGAATCAATCCTTAAGAAAGATACTCATCTACTTCTCGCAAGAAGGAGTGAACTCCATGTCTATGTAAAACGTTCCTAGCTACACAACAGACCATGACCCAAAAGTACATAGCGAATGGTCGAGACTGCTACACCAACCTCACCATTGTAAATCAAAGGACATAGCCTGCCATGCAGGAGTTCGTAGTACACTCAAGATTAAGATCAATCCATATATGACTATCTAGTTGATCGAAATGACTTTCTTTGTTTAACGGATATTAAAAGAATGTCATTTCCATCTGGGTTCAATCCTATATGATCACATCATACAAGGTGCCTCCATTCTCATGTCTCTACATGGACGATCATGGATCAAGGTTTCCATACAAATATAGAATGGACCGCAGCTATAGATAAACCAAAAACAAAGTACCCACTTTGTTTGCTCTCTATAGACTATTTAAAAATACTAACTTCAGACTTAAATCCTCCTGTGTATGACACTCATACACTAAGTCCGAAGGCACATAAGTAATCTAGGGTATTCCAGATAATTTATAATATTCGAAAATTAAACAAACACTTTGATAAATGAACAATGCATCATTTTATTTCAAAACACATAAAACTGTTTACATCATATGTAGCTCTAGTGCATACATCCCAACAAAACAATCCTGCAAACATAAGAAAATTGTTAGCGCCTAGAAAAGGGAAAAACAAGGGGGGAAACAAAGACTAAGACAACAAACATGAAGTTAATGGGTCAGTCGGAACCTACCAGCCTGCCTCGATTGGGGCATCGGAGTGCTCAAGATGAGGGCCAAGTCGGTCAAGACGGAGGGGTTAAGGAGGTCCCTGTAATGGCCCCTGAACTCTAGTGTTTTCCTCACCCTGCCCAGGTCTCGTGGTGGACTTTGGGGAGGTCTCCCTAACAAGCTGAAGAAGGTTTGGAAGTTAGTAAATTGTTGAAGTTAATCAGAAGGGAATCAAAGGTCGGGTTGTTACCTCCGTTAGAGAAGATATGGGGACTGTGACGAGTTCACCATTAAATGAGTGTTGTTGTCCCTGGAGGCCCACAATGAAGAACCATTTTTCATTGAATTTTTTTTGGTGGCCGAGAGATTGGTGATAAGATGGGGATCCCCGACATGAGTAGAGAGATAATATCAACCCTTGTATTCTCTTGGGTTGACATTCATTTGGTATAGCCTTTTTAGTTCGGAGAAGGTCGGCTCTCCCATCTCAGTTTGGCTCTAGATGACGTAAAATGTGGCCAATATTCTCCAGCTATTCAGGTTCAATTGGCACAGATCTATTTGTATGGAGGATAGCATCCTTAAAAAATAGTCTTGAATAGATAGCCGTAGTCCCATATCGAAGAAAGCCGCACATAGTGCTCCAGCTCAGTCTCGGTGATCGATAAGGCCCGGTCCATGTCGAGGTTCGTGAAGTCAAGTCAGGTGTGGCTTGTCTCAGGCCGAGATACCAGCTTTTGATAAGATTGGTTGCCCTCCTCAGAAGTGGACGAAGTGGTGTCATAGTCACTGGGACTCTCAGATCCCGAGTTGTGTACGATGGTGTGTGTGAGCGAGGCAGTAGGCAGGATCTCAAGGGGATTGAGGGAGGAAGACTTAGAGTCAAACATTTCTATCATGACATGTCCCGAGGTGGAAGGTTAGTTCACAATCTCTGTTAGTAAAAACACATTAAAACTAGGGTTATCATTATAATCCCTACCGAGTAACTAACCCTAGAAAGCTTTAAGTGCCCAAAATAATGGCGGAATAAGTAAGTCTTCAAAATATAATCGAAACCAAACACACACAAAACCTAGAAAAGCATGCCCGCATATACACATGAATAGCCGAAATATGCCCGCATGAGTAAACATATCCCTTGTATTCCCACTACCACAAAAAACAAACAACATAAACACAAGCATCCAATACATGCGAACTACCACCATTATTGAGAAAGCAAAAACAAAAGTGAAGAGAGAATGAGTCAGTAGAAACTTACTTGTTCAAACGGATGAAGATGTTGAGAAGTTTGGAAGGAAGTGGATGGCTCGGAATCACAAGAGATTGCTGCAGTTTCTTGAGAGAAGACGAAGTATGGAAAGAGGAAAATGAAGCACATTAACCTTTAAATAGGCAGCTCGGTCGATTTTGATCGTCCGATTAAAGCTAGAGGGCATGATTAGTGACACGTGTGATGAGTATCTCACCCATTGAATTTGAATGGAAGGACGACATTGGAGCCATTATTTGGTTGGGATACGACTATCTTTGGTTTTGGCGTGCAAACCACGGGTACATGGCACGTGGCATCCCGGGGAGACGAAGTAGAGGAAGCCCTAGAATGATGTGATATGCATTTAAAGAAGGCCATGATGGTTACACAACTTCCAAGGACAGCTTGGGAACCCTAGAAACTCCAACCAATGGTGGAGATGACATTCGTCATAAAAGGAATCCTTTGGCGATATAGGTACTTTCATGACCTGAGGACATCAGATCGGTATCTGGCTTCATATACCACCATTTTTTGTAGTTTCCGGCACCAACTCATCAACTCGTTGATATCGAGAACTAGGGACAAATATTGATAGTTATTTTATGCCCCAAAAAACTCTGAAGCCTAAAGAGGGGTAGAATTTTTGGCACTTAATAGATGAAAAATCAAGATTTTCGTGAGGATGAGAAGTCAGATAGAGGACCATAGCCAAGGTGCAGACGAAGACTGACCTGAGTTCGTTAGGAAATATGTTTTGTTCTTAGAACAATGTGAGTAAGATTTGGAGTAAGCCAATTGAGGCACGATCAGATACATCCAATAAAGCTTTATCAGAGGCAAAGAAACATAGGAAGTTGATCACTAGAATATACAAGTTAGAAGAAAATCATAACAGTTCATACTTTTATCAAGGGAACCAATTTCTCAATATTTCTATATGCCCATAACTAAAGCGGCAATGAGCTTACTGTTGGCTTGACCAATTTGAAGAGAAGTTGAGGGAGGTTGCAACATCCCCCTCCAGGAAATGTTACCGGCATGGAATATGCCGTACTATCCCCTTGAACCTCTGACCTTCTGACTCTGCTCGACACTTCTAATCTTATCTCATATATAAATTCATGCATAGGACCATTGCCAAACTAAATAACATGGAATGCATCTCAAACACTCATACTATGTACTCAACAGTACTTCATATTAAAATTATGGTAATGAACACTTCTAACATAATAACATACACAATTTCTACTAAATAATATGTATGACGCATGACTTCACTTAAAATCTGACTGCAATGCAGCTCCGACTCGACCTAGTGGACTCAAACCCTATAATAACTGCCATCAATATCCATCATCTCGATTCCGTCCTCCGGGTATACCTGTAAAATAAGAATCTGGGAGCGAGGGGTTAGATCGTTTGAACGATCTAGTGAGTGGACAATTAAAACGAAAACTGATCCTTTTTGAAAATTCATGGTTCTAAAAACTGAAATCTTCCCATAAAATATTCTTTTCTGAAATCTCTTTTCTTATCTGAAAACTCAACTCTTCTGAAAAACTTTTCCGAAAACTCTTTTATAAAACTCATCTCTTCTAAGAAATCATTTTCTGGAAATCCATTTCTGAAAATCTATTTCTGAAAATTCTATATATGAGAACTCTGTATCTGTGAAATCTGTCTATGTATATCTGGTGCATGGGCGTTACATATCGCCATCCCCCCATACGTAAAATCTGACACTTAGGGGCATCCCCTCGTACGCAAATATCTGGTGGTCTTGGGGTGTTACGTCTCACCGTCCCCCAAGCTATAAATCTGGAGTTGGGGTGTGGATCTATGCTACCCTTCATACTCAAAATCTGGGATCTAGGGGCATCAATCATCCCTAGTCCTATACTGCGTGAGCACATGATATCTGTAACCGTCAATTCCATATCTGAGGCAAGTTACATACTGAGGTAGGTTTTTCCCTTATGCCTTGAAAATAAAAAAAACTCAAGTTCTAAAATCATTCATTTATGAAAAAAAATTCTAAAGATGTTCTCATTCAAACACAATTGAAAGAAATCTTGGCTAACGCCCTATGTGCTTAAAAGTAAATGTTGATTCAAAAGCATATAAGTAAATACAGTTTGAGAGAATGGTCCACTTATTGATTTTGGAATCTGGCTGGCACATGTTTTGCTTCGTCGAAGAACTTGGGATTCATGTCGATAATTTATAATCGATAAATTTAGTTAGAATATAAGTCATGAATATATTTCGGAATTATACTAAGTTCCTCAATTTAAGCACTTGTCATTGCTTCACGACGTATCATACTTATATCATGATGTAATGTATGTATACGAGTTGATACGAGACCCTTAGGGTGGCCACTAACATGCTAGGGTGAATATAGAATGAACTAAAACTGAATATGGAAAATTTATGTTCACGCGACGTGACTCGGTCTCATGGCGTCGCGACACTCACACATGCTAATCAACCAGTGAGCATCCTCTGTCTCTGCATCGCGACGTAAGGTTTAGGCATCGCGACTTGCTTAAGCATCGTGAAGCTATATTCTTAGCGTCACGACGTCCACTAATCATAACGAGGCAGTAAATTTCCCCCATTATCCATGTCGCGATGCTAGCACTTGGCATCGCGATACTCACACGAATTGGACTGGGCATAGAGCAACTTCAAGCTTGGCATCGTGACGCTAGCCCAAACGTGTCGCAAAGTTAGACATATTTCAGGCCTTCATTCTTTTCTCCATAACCAATTCCAAATGCAATTCCAACACCATCATGCCAATACATTTAGATGAACAATCCTCTAAACTTCAACACTAACTAAAACTAATCTCACATCATCAACTCAAACCCCAACCATTGTCTAACATCATTAATTCATAATGCATAATGATTGGCGAAATCACACACGTAACGCAAGTGCACATATCGCTCAAGTAGTATAAAAACATTGATCCCATGAGGACTTAATTTCTACTGTTGTTAGTAATTATTGATTTTATTTATTTATAGGTATCTAATTGAGGTGCGAATGGAATGATTGCCGATTGGTTGGTTGAATATGGATTTGCTAAATAAATAAATAAAAATATAAAATGTAACAAAGGAAATAAATAATAAAGAAAATAAACATCTAAGGTTGTGAATCCACACAATATTATTCTAATGATGAATTGATCCTTTTTATATATACGTAATAAACTAGTTTGTTAACCTGGAATACGAGGATATGCCTCTGTCGATGGTCAGATGCAAACACAAAAAGTAACCCAATTAACTATATTCCTATGTTAACTAAGTTACCCGAATTCATTAAGTTCAAGTTCCAATTATGGCTACCCACGTCCGACAGGTATATGTCTCTCCTGGAAAGAAATCTACCCTAAGGCAAATCTACCATAAGGTAGGATCTTGATCTATTGAATCTAAGGCTGAAACCTAAAATCCATTCATCAAGTTCATTTTAAGTTTTCCACATCAATCTTATTGGTGATCAGGTAACAATAAGCATTAAGGTTAAGATTCAATAAACAACCCAAAACATCACACATTATATAAAGACAATCAATTATTAAACTTGTGAATGTCGTATTTCATCACTTCACTAAATTAAAAATAAAAATGCTGGGGGTTAGAGGATCCACCTTTTACATTTCAAATGTAGAAATCTCACTTTATTATAATATAGAAATTGTCAGTGTTATCCAATTAAGTCAAACCAGCCATAAAGACGATGTTATTATTTGTCCATAAACCAGCCACATTATGTCAAATGTAGAAATCTCACTTTTTTTTCTTTTTTTTATTCCATTGCTTTCAGATGCTTCCTCCAATAAACTAGAGCACTGAATATTATAAACTTTTCACTTACGACTCATGTCCGTATGTTACCATGCATGTTGATAATACCTGTCAACTGAGCATATGAAGATCCAATTTAGTCAGTATTATGGAGAATTCACAAATTTAAATAATTCAAAAGGAAATAAACAAAAATTAACTTCTTACGAATTAGGTTGAGATACGTCTCAGGAGTGGAAATTCCTTACACAGCTATCTCAAACACAATTCCACCTGGTTAGTCAAGTTAAAAACATAAAACGCAAAATTTTTTTTTTGATTTATGATTTTTTTAAATTTTTGACTAAAAACCAAGCAAAAACAACACAACGAAAAATAAAAATAAGATAGTAGTCAAATATTTCCCTCCCCCAAACCTAATTGAGACATTGTCTTAAATGTCTAAAAAGAAGAAGAAAAGTTTAGAAGACAATACCTGGTTAGCGTGGAATTCTACATCTAAAAAGAAAACTAAAGGTTAAGATCCAGATTTATCCGACGTTTCTTACCACGATCATTATCGGACCAGTTTATCTTGGAAAAGAATAGGGTCAATTTTTGGTTCAAAGGCTAAAAGTTAGTCAATTAAATCATTGGTTGTTCTGGTATTGAAGTGGATATCTTTTACAGGTTTTTAAAGGAACCCATTTCTCCGGGCATCATCAAGAAACACACAAAGAAAGTCATAAAATCCATCAACGTTAAACACTCCAATTGGTTTCTGGTGTATATTCAAGTTCACCCAAGATATCACTGTAAAAATTTCCTCCATTCTGCCTAAGCCACCTAGCAAAACAATAAAAGCATCAGCACAGTTAATCATTTCAACAAGTCGTTCAGA
>SKCR01001064.1:0-28529 GCA_019454045.1 Zanthoxylum bungeanum | reverse complement strand
CCAGAGGACGTTTGTTAGCTAAACAACAAAAGAGATCGTGAAAGGTCAAAAAGTCTGGATCCTGTCTACGAAAATAAAGATAATTACAACAGAAAAGCAAATCAATCAATAATTAAGGCAACGAAATTGTGTATGCAATACGCCACTTGTTTGGTATATAAATCCATTAGGATGTGTCTTATGATTTCATTCCTTACTCAGCCATCACAAATGAAATAACTCTCTTCTTTACGATTGTCAAACACCATTCCTTCTGTCTTAAAATGCTCTGTTCGTGCTTTTCCCTACAAAAATAACACACAATATTAAAAAGTTCACACAAAATATGAAAACAGAAATTACAACAAATTGCATGGGTTGCCTCCCTGCCAGCGCTAAATTTTTCGTCTTCAGCCAGACGTGACTGAAATCCATCTGTTAAGGAGGTTCAGCGTCGTTTTGGATGTCCTATCGAAGACAATCCCGTGAGCGTTGCTTTTGAAGGGTCTCTTCCAACGGTAAAGTGGTAAAAAGAATTTTGTCTTATTCAGTACTCGTGCCACCTTTTTGATCTTTGTTGCTCCAATGGTTCCTGCAAAGAAAGAAAGAAGAAAATCAGGAGGTCTTGTATGGTGCTTGACTTGGAATGGAAGTTCCATTCTGTCAAGCTTCTGGGTGATATCTTTGGTTTGTACTCCCCAAAACAGCGATGTTTTTTCCTGAATGCTCTGGATCTTTATTAAGGTCAGACATTTGCTCCTCCATTTGCTCTGTTCTTGCTCCACCTTTTCTTCACAGATGTATTTGAAAATTTCTGCATTAAGCTCTTCATCTGTCATCTATGAAATACATGTTTCAAAATTTTCAACCTGAAAAGAAATGTCAGTTTTTAGGTCTTCATCCTCTGATCTGGTTGAAATGATTGGCTCAGGTAGATCTTCATCAAACATTTGTGCTATGGAATCTCCAAGATCTTCATTTTGAGGATACAGAATTCCATCCCCAATTTTTGATGCAGTTGGTACAAACAGCTCAGTTTCATCCTCGTCAGAATCTGAAAAATAGAAATCAAATCGAGACTTTGGGTTCGGGTTCCTGAACTGATACCTCTGGTTGTTGATACTGCTCAGCCTCCTTCTTTGTTAAAGTGTCATCGTGAAATGTTTGGTACTCTGAGGCTTCATCTGAAAATGATTCTTGAGGTATATAGCTCTGGTTTTCTATTAATTGTCTGATCTGATCTGTCATTTTCTGTATGGATCCTGAGTTACTCTGAATTTGTGCATCAAATCGAGCTTTTTGTTCTTTGAACATGTGAATTAATTGATCTTCCTCGGATGGTTCTGGTTCTTGATAAGAATCAAAGGAAGATGGTGGATAAGATGAAAAATGTGATGATTCTTCGTACCTTGGTTGTTTCCAAAAATTCTGCCACTCTGAAAGGTAAATACATTGATCGCTCGGGTGGTTACCATCACATATTATACATCTCCCCATTTCATTCTGATGAGCAAATGTAGTGTTGTTTGGTTCTTGCATCCAGTGATAGTTGTTGGGCTGAACAACAGGCCTCAGAAAACTGGACTGTTGCTCCCAGATTTGGGGTGTATCTTCTTGTAAAGCTTGTGATTTCTCAATTTCCCAGTAATGTTCCATTTTTAATCACCTGAAAACAAAAGAAATAAAATTACAAAATAAAAGAAAGAAAATTAGATATAAGTAAATTTGATAGTTTCAAAATTAATAACTCAAGAAAATTAAGTCCCCGGCAACGGCGCCAAAAACTTGACCGGCGTAAACACACACGTATAACGCAAGCGCACGTATCGTTCAAGTAGTATAAAAATATCGATCCCACGAGGACTTAATTCCTACTATTGTTATTATATTGAATCTATTTATTTACAAATATCTAATTAAATGGAGAATAGAGATTGTTTGATTGATTTGATTTGTAAGTGGCGATGCTAAATAAAATAAATAAAAGATAAAAGAAAATACTAAGGAAAATACAAAAGAACAAAAATCTAGGGTTGTGAATCATTCTAATATCATTAAAAGATGAAGTAGTTATATTATAGTTGGGTAAATTATTGAATTATTAATCTGGAACACTAAATTATGTAAAAGCCTCTTCCGAATGATCATTTACAAATACCTAGTATAATCCAATTGAACCATATGTTATGTCAATTAAATTACCTAGATTCATTAAGATTGAGTTCCAATTATGACTCCCCCCGCCCGACTGGTATATTCCTATCCTGTAAGGAAATCTATTAAAGGGTTATCTATCCTTAAGGAAGATCGTGGGTTGTTGAGACTAAGTCTTAAACTTAAAATCCCTATGTCTAGTTCATTTTAAGTTTACCTAATCAATTTTATTAGTGATCGGTTAATAAAAAGCATTAAGATTATGACTCAACAAATAACTCTTTTAATTACCCCAACTATAATCTAACCCTTTTTTAATACGGTGATATTAGAAATCATCACAACCTTGAATACTAACTTAGTTATAACACATAGTTAGGACTAGTGAAACAAAGATAAAAATTACTAAAAAGTAAATGCAGAAAATAAATAAAATGCTAAGGAAAAAGGAATTAACTTCTACTAAAACTAATTAGAAATCTCCCATAAAATATAATATATACTTGTGATAATTTTATCAACCAGCCATAAAGGCGTTAATATTTGTTATTAAACCAGCCATTAAGGCGGAACAGAAATATACCAGCCATAAAGGCGGAACAAAAATAAACCAGCCATAAAGGCGGAATAATTATTTAATAACCAACCGACCAATCTGGCGGTATCCTTATTAAGTCGGTTATAAATAGTTTATATATTATATTTTAGGGAGAATAATCTAAATAGCAATAGTAAAAGAATTACCTTTTTACCTTAGCGGTGAAAAGTTACCTACACATAGTAAATAGTAAAAATTGTAAGAAGTAAGAAAGTAAAATTACTATTACTATTAAAAAGTAATTAAAAATATTTACAAAACTTAAACTAAAATATTCTAGAGAGAGAAGCTCTCAATTTAGAACTAACAAAAGAGAGAGAAAGGTACACTGAAATATGAAATTTCGAGTTCTATTTATAGGCTCGGATAAGCCTCCGGCGTCGCGACGCCCAAATTGCACTAGCGTCGCGACGCTGGGTACAGTAGGACACGTGTCACGCGCTGGTTGGCTGGCTCAGAATCTTATCCGATGACGTGGCACTGTTCATGACGTCATTGCTTGCGTCACGATGACGTGTCAACTGTTCATGACATCATTGCTTGCGTCACTCTGATGATGTGGAAGGCGACGTGGCGACACGTGGGGCGGTGGCCGTCAGACGAATGAGTGGTTGACACGTGTCGCGCTGTGATTGGCTGATGCTGACGTGGCATATTGACTCGGTTGACTTGCTGACGTGGCTGCTGATGTGGACGATGATGTGGCGACACGTAGGATGACACGTGGGGCGGTGGCCGTCCAAGCAATGAGATTTCGACACGTGGCACGGCGCATTTTAGCATCTCCGTTGTGATGGTGACACGTGGCACGGCGCACGTTAGCAAAGTCAAACTTCTCAAATTCTGATTTGTTGACCAGGCGCATGTTAGCAGATTCGGCGCACACTGGGCGTCGCGACGCTGAAGGTCTGGGCGGCGCGACGCTGAAATGACGATTTTGCCCTTTTTGTCCAATTTTGTCCATTTTTCCCCAAAACACCTCCAGAATGTCCTGAAACTTTATTTATCTGCAAAATAACACAAAATACATCAAAACGTTCATAAAACGCAAGAAACTATACAAAATATTAAGTTAAATGAGTGGGAAATAGTGATAGAAATACCACTCATCAAAAACGCAGATGACCTTGTGTATACAAGAAGGTTAGTGAGAGCACTTACTTTTATTGTCTTTATGTCGACGACGTATTGCTTATAGGCAATGACATTCCCATGCTAACGTCGGTGAAAGCTTGGCTTTCATTAAAATTCTCCATGAAAGATCTGGGAGAAGCAGCCTTTATTCTTGGAATAAAGATCTACCGGGATAGATCTAGAAAGCTGCTTGGACTCTCCCAGAGTACATACATTGATAAAGTGTTGAAGCGATTCAACATGGAACAATCCAAGATGGGATTGGTTCCAATGATACGTGGTACCTCTCTGTCTAAGGACATGTGTCCTAAGACTCAGGAAGAGAGAGACAACATGAGTCGGATACCGTTCGCCTCGGCAGTCGGATCGATCATGTATGCCATGATATGTACACGACCTGATGTCTCATATGCTTTGAGCATGTGCAGTCGCTATCAGGCCGATCCAGGTGAAGGTCACTGGATAGTAGTTAAGAATATCCTTAAGTATCTTAAACGAACTAAGGATGCTTTCTTAATATATGGAGGTGGAGAACTTGCGGTATCTGGGTATACCGATGCAAGTTTCCAAACCGACAAGGATGACTACAGGTCAGAATCCGGGTACATTTTTTGTTTGAATAACGGAGCAGTGAGCTGGAAATCTTCCAAGCAAGATACTGTTGCCGATTCAACAACAGAAGCGGAGTACATCGCTGCATTTGAAGCAGCAAATGAGGCAGTTTGGATCCGAAAGTTCCTAATCGGATTAGGAGTAGTTCCGTTAGCAGCAGAGCCCGTTCCATTGTATTGTGACAATAACGGGGCTATAGCGCAGGCTAAGGAACCAAGGTCTCATCAACGGTCCAAGCATGTTCTTCGACGTTACCATCTGATTCGGGAGATTATACATCGTGGCGATGTAAAGTCGAGAAGTTCACATCAGATGATAACATTGCAGATCCGCTGACGAAGGCTGTTCTTCAGCAAGTTTTTGAACGACACATACATAGTTCGGGCATTAGATGCTTGAGTGACTGGCTATAGGCCAAGTGGGAGATTGTTAGACATTATGTCCCATAGCGTCACTGTTTGTAAATGATATTGTATTATTGTACAAAATTAACTATGTGATAATGAAATTGCCTTTTGCCGTTTGTAATGTTATTTACTTTGATATATAAATGGCGAAAGTCCATATGATTAGTACCGGATTGAGATGATATGAGACAGTATCAATCCATAAAGGTTTAATCATTAATATCCCTAGTCGTAGTATTATCGAGATCGGACATCGATAATGCGGAATAGACTAGTATTGCGCTTGTGCACGTTGTGAGGGCACAATGGCATAGTTCTCATATATTTAAGTATTGGATACTTATGCAAGTGCGATAGGAGGTTGTGTTTTACCGATGGTACGGAAAACAGCTTCAATCTGGATAGACCCCGCGGAATCCCATTGGTAGTATGTCTGCGTGTCTATGGGAGGCCGCATCAGGGTAGGTGTATATGGTCTTAACCTGAGACTTACATCGCTAGTACTTGCGACAATCGGTAAACTTTGGTTTTGGTGGTTGGGGACCTTAACCGGTTCTGTGTACACCTCTTCTGGGTTTATCGAGAATCGTAGTGTACTGGATGTGATGTCGAGATGGAAGTATCACTTCAGACATATGGAGGTGATGATCACGCAGGACACAGAACTAGTACTCTATAAAAGGTTGCAACCGTCGGGACAATATGACCAGGTCAGGATTGTCCGATTTAAAGAGACTGGTTGCTGGATGTCCGATATATGTTTCGTACGGGGCAGACACATCTCCAGCCCCAGGCCTAACATGTGATCATCCGATACTGGATCGATGTACGCAATACTACGGTATACTACGCTTGATACAGATCTTATATTCCTATAAGAATATTTCTGGAGAATTGGGTAGGCATGGCGCTTTGCTAGAAGCCAACCTTGTCTTGTAAATCGGTAAAGACGTAGTACGAGGTACGTACGTGTTCGGATTATCCGACGACCGGATTTACTGCCAAAATATCCGGAGATCTCTTGGGTCGCTTCCTGAAGATTCACCTATGATATTTGATTCGGACTTAATTAATCTTGGATTAATTACGGAGAAACTTTATCTCGGATAAAGTGCCTAATTTAGAGAGAGAACGATTAATTTGGAATTAATCGATAAAATTATTGTATTCGATATAATAATCGAAATTCGATTTCGACGCGAAATTAAAATTAGATTTTAATTCGGGCATACGAGTTAATTTAGAATTAATTCGTTAGCGACGTAAATAATAATTTCGCCAGGCGCAATTATTTATTTAAATTCGGTTTAATTAACGTCGCGACGTAAGCTCGGTATTTCGGAAATATCGAACCCGAACGCGTGAGTGCACGTGGGCCCACTTTCATTGGAAACGTGTGGGGCCCACATGACACTTGTCATTATATGCATTATTTAATTGATAAGGCATTGCATGGTGATAGTGTGCATTACACTCAAAGGTTTTGCATGGAGTTTGAGTGTTTGACACTCTAAGCCATTGCATGGTTTGTGTCATAAGTTTATTATTATTTAATAAATTTTATGACATAAATATAAATTGATTTTTGTAAAACAAAATCAATTACACAAAACTCTTTCTCTCTCAAATTTCTTACAATTGCCGTGAATCACCATTGACAAGGGCAAAGGAAGATTTGATCTTCTATTCTCCATTTTTTGCTAGCACAAGCAAGGGATCAAAAGAGGTGATAGGGAAACCATCAAAGAGCTTGGAATACAAAAGCTTGGAGCTTCAAGTCTTCTTCCTCCTCTTGGCCGAATCTTCCAACACTTGGAGCTTCCACCATTTGATCATCTTCTTCATCACATAGCTTTGTAAGTATGATTCCGCCATGCTTCAAGTCTTTTATATATATTCATTTATAGTATTTCATATGCTTAATCTTTGTTTGGGACATATTATAGAAACCAACACTCTTAAGATGCTAACGGATGTTCTTAACATCAATCCAGTGACTATCACTCGGATTGGCCTGTTTGTGAATCCATATGCTCAAAGCGTTATGATACACCAGGTCAAGTACATTTTAAATGTACAATTCCCAGAGAGTGTTAACAACTCCAAATCTATCCCAGTAGATCTTTATTCCTTGAATAAAGTTTGTTACTCCCCAGAATTCTACGGAGAATTTCTATTGAAAGCCAAGTTTTCAACAATAGCTATATGGGAATTTCACTGTCAGTGCGCTCTCCCACTAACCTCCTTATATACACAAGAATTATTTCGTTTTGAATTAAATCATACATCAATATGATTATATCAAAACAATAATTCCAAGAACCTAATGCTTGCTTCAATCCAATCATGGATCGAATAATCCGCAAACCTTGTTTGTCGGTTATACAAAATCGTCAGGATGTTGTAAACATCCTCCAAAAGGTTTCCTTTTCAGGAAAGCGATTTTGATCTATAACTAACACATTTCATAAATGAAATATACAGTTATCTTCAAGCATCTTCAAAATGGATTTACCATGGCAACAGGAAAAAAAGGTTGAACCGTTATTAACTTAATGTTGATAACGATACATTTCCGTCAAAAGCCCAGCTTTGTACGTTGGTATGTTGCCTTCCATGCATGTCTTCCTTGAATACGTTTATAGTACCAATAGGCACAATGCCTTGTGGTACAACAACTAGTATCCAAACATAGTTGTTATACATGGAATCCATTTCGGACTCATGACACTTTGCCATAACAGGGAGTCGATACCTCGTATCACTTCCTCATAACGTAGTCGGATGGTACACCTCCATAAGATTGACATCTTTATGGGGTGAGATCAGAAACCCATACCCTAGGTTGTTTTCTGACTCTATCCGATCTACTAGTTTCTTGTGTATTTGAAGATTAATGGTATAGATTCATCATAGATGAACTATTTGTGTTCCATTAAGGACTTCGTGCCTTGAACAGTATTACTCCGATTTTCATCGAGTATCACTATCCTCCCACTGACCACTGCATATCGGTATTCCTCTCAGGAAAAAACCGCATGGTGAGCAACAATCACATTGTTCTCATGTGAGATTTATAAGTACTGTACTTAAGGTTTCCCTTAGGATAACCTATATTGGCACTTATCCAATTGGGTCTTTTAGTTTGGTATCATCCAAACGTTATGCCTGGCATACCCAAATTATCAGGAATGAGAAACCCGGTTTCTTTCCCGTTCATATCTAATATGATATCTGTCAAACAGATTGTTATGGAACCTTATTCAAAATAAGTTCTTGCACTGTTTAAAGCTTATCCGTTGAAGGAAATGGTAGCTCAGAGCGACTCGTGATTAACCTTATATGTCTAACAAAATTCGGTTAATCCGTTCGGACACACCGTCAAACTGACGTATTCCGGGAGGAGTCCTTATTTGAAAGAATACTATACTCTTTCATAAAAACTAGAAACTTATTTCTTAAGTATTTTCATTACAGTCTTACCATGACGGTTTAATACTTTAGCCGATCTATTTGTCTATTTCGTGTCGAAACTCTAAAAGTTTCCGATTTGTGTTTCAAAAGAAACACATAACCATACGCGATGCCACATCCGTACAGGTCACGAAATATTCAAATCCATATCTAGCCTAGCTAGACATGGGCCCACTTTCTTCACTATGAAGTAGGGCTAACAGATCGGTGGCATTTACACTTTTACCAAGTAAATAGTGTTTTAGGCATTTTGCCCAAATAGACTAGATTCGTAGACTTTATTTGAATGGAATCAAATCAGTCCTAGTACCCGCTCTTCAAAAGTGCGGATATACGATTCTTGTTTAGTAGTGTCCCTGACAACTATGCCACAATTAAGTTTCTTAACTGATCAAATCAATTTGAGCTATTTATTTGTCATGTATATATTTGAGATATTATTTATATTTAAAATATAAATCATGTTATTCACATTTAATGTGTTTATCTCAATATCATCTTTATATAATGAAACACTTTAGTGTTCAAGAATATAAAGGTACCCCGCAGCGGGTTATACACGATATAGAGATAATGTTTCTAGTTAAACTAGCTACATTATAACAGTTTCTAAATTTAAGTACTAACCCGAAGGTAGTTCCTAAATTCAGATATCTACGGTTAAAACAGCGACTTTCGTCCCGTTTTCAATTCGCAGATAAATCTCAATTGAAGTCAGTATCCTGTTCAAAATAGATTCTGAACATCAATATATATATTTATTGTACCACACTAAGTATCTAAAATCCAATTTTAATACTTGCTGTGAACATAATTATGACAAACATAATGGATTAAGCACTTAGTTATCATTACATGATCTTCCAAAGATTATGCTCTACTATTTGCTTAACTCCAGGCTTAGGCATAATACGTTATTTTATCAAATAAAATAAGTTATTATTTTTCCAGGACCATCCTGAAATTTATTCCCAATTTAAAAATAAAACCGTTTAAATACATTTTCCCAGGATTATGTCTTAAACATTAATCTTTCATTTTTATATCTTGATTCTAATAGTCCAACTATTTAATCAACGATTTGTGGTACTATTTATTATAATGATTATAATAGTCCAACTATATAATCAAATATAATCTAAATTAATTAACCTCAATTACATTGATTACTATAGTCCAACTATAAAATCAACTGTAAACTGAAATTAATTAATTCAAATATATTGATTAATATAATCCAATTATATATAATCAAATATAATACAGTCCAACTGTTTATAAAAACAACAATTAAATATTAGTCCAACTAACATTTAATCTAACGACGAAATTATTTATTATGAGCGCGTATGGCAAGTTATTAAACGAGTATTGCAAATTCAATACTTGCCTCCCCCTATTTTTTCGGCGAGCCTCTAACCCTCTGTCGAGTACTCGGGAAACCGTGTTTCCTAGTGGGCTAGGATCCCGTTAAATTATCACACAATCTTGACTTTGGCCAACAAATTGTATGATAATTAACTAGGTAGATCTCGAAGATCAATTGGATCTCATCCAATCCTAGATCCAGTAGGCGGATATCCAAATCCTAAACATATATCTTATATATGCCAATACATCCAATGTATTACCTAACCTTTTTCCTCTGAATCAACTAAGCCTTGGCTTTGGCACAACAAACCTAGTGATCCCAGTCAAGTGTGACCCATTGACCATGGAAAGCTTTGTAATCAATGTCGATGGACAAGAAGTGGTCTTGACTTTGGCCAACAAACCACAACTTGGACAAGACACCGATATGGAACAAAACTCTCGTGATTCAAACACATCTTTGACGGACAAAGGGCTTGACTTTGGCCAACAACCCAATGCCAATCTCGGATCTTGAGTGAGAATCACTCAATGGAAGGAAAAACACTTGATATTGAGCGAGGGTTTTTCGCGTGCAATTGGCTACCAATTTATTATCTTTATTAAGGTCTCATCATCATACACCCTTAAACATGCATTCTAAACACATAATAAAGCGCATATGAAATAAAATAATAATGATATGCAGATGGATACATTACATTGATCCTAGATCAAATCTCTCATTTTCTCTCTCCAAAGCTAGCACATGTATTTACTTCTACCCGTTACACTACACTTCTAAAGAAACCTCATTTACATTGAGGGGAATAGGTGAGAAGAGAATACAAAGAAATAAGAGATAAGGCTGGACTCGCAGGTCCAATTAATAAATCAAATTTATTACAATTTCCAAAATCGTCCCACCCGACTAATATCCATCCGATATACATTATTCATGCATCGCAACCATGTATTCATACAAGCATGTTATCAATCAATTCAATTAATTAATCTGATAATTAGTGATCATCCAATGTTCAAACAACGATTTGATTTTTGCTCGAGTCAAACTCGTTTTGCGAATAAGTACTCAAAGTACGAATTCTTGAATTAAATTAAACTACATAATTAAATCTAATTTAATACGCATTTAATTCTAATTCACTATTTAATTCCAAATTAAATATTACACCTTTATTAACGAACCTTTACGACAAAAATTCCAAATTTAATCGCAACGGGTCTCAAATCCCGATTAACGTCTAATGTTTATTTAATTAAAGTCCAATGGGCTTTTAATTAATTTCTATAAGGCGTGGACTTTTGGTCAACTCGGGTCAAACCGAACAACCAAAATCCAATCCGGGAGTTACCCCATAAGCCTTTAAATTAATTTTGGCCCATTAGGCCCAATTAAACAATAAGGTCCATTAAGTCATAATTGGACCTTTTGGATTCGGTTTTGGGCCTAATTGGATCCAACCAATTTTGCCTAAACTCAACTTTGTTACAACAAAGCCCAAAAGCCCAATTACAACCTAACAAGCCCAATTTCCAAAATCAAGCCCAAATTAATTAACTTACAAAATTCCAAATTTCACAATTAATTAACCTAAGTGTAATACACAATCAATTACCCAATTAACATTTCTAAAACATCAATTAGCCTAATTAATCATGCACTTTAACATCCAATAGTGTCGAACATAATTTATCAAAATCAAACCCAATTTACATGCTTTAAGTCTCGGCAATTAGGGGTTTTTCAATTTGATTCGGTTTCAATCCAATTGAATCCACAATCATAATTTCCCAAATCAATTTAACTCATCCAATGAATCAAACAACAAAAATCACCATGAATTTCATGCCTTTGATTTTCGGCCAACCCACTAATTTTGGGCAAAATGTTCCAAATCAAAATTCAATCCAATTAAATTTCAATACAACATTACCCAATTGTTTTAAGTCATCCAATGATCAAACAAATCAAAATTACCAAGACATTAGGGTTATCCAATTTTCGGCCATGCCTCCAATTTGGGGAAAATTGATCCAATCTAATTTTCTTGAAATTGATCACACACAATCTCAATTAAACATGTTTTAAGCATACTTAAACATCCAATTAATTAAAACATGCTCAAACACATTTTACCCAATTTCAAGTTACATGTTCAACCTAAAGAATTGGGGAAAATTGATCCAATCCAATTTTCTTGAAATTGATCATGCACAACTTCAATTAATCAACATACAAGCATACTTAATCAACCAATTAAACCAAATCATGCTTCAATTGATTTTACCCAATTTGTCATGCCCAAAATTTGGGGAAAATTGAATCCAATCCAATTTCATGAATTTGATCATACACAACTTCAATTCAAACTCATTCAAGCATACTTAATCAAACAATTCAACCAAATCATGCCTAAATCGAGTTTACCCAAATTTGTCAACTTTGGCCTACACAAAAAATTGGGGAAATTTGTTCCAAACACAATTTCTTCAAATTGATCTAATCAATCATTAATTCCAACTTATTTAAGCATACTATAACAAACAATTTCATCAAAACATGCCCAAATTCGTTTTACCCAATTTTAAACCCTAACTTTTCCATGCTTGATAATAGCTCAAGATACCATTGTTGAGATCTAATATAGGTCCCAAGATCAACAAATCAAGCACAAAATTCGCATGAATACACAAAGGAGTAAGGGCGGAATCATATACTCACAATGATTGGTTTGATGCTAGGAAGAACAAAACCCTTCAAGCTCTCTCCAAGGTCACGGCAATGGCTCTCCAAGGCTGTGATTGGCTCGGTTTTGCTGCTGCTGCTGGATGGTCCAAGATTCGGCCATGGATGAGTGCCATTGAAGCTCCAAACTTCATGCTCCAAACAAGAATCCATGCTCATAAATTCGTTTTCCCTATCACCACCATAATATAACCCATGTGTGTGCTAGCACTTCTCTTCTTCATTTGCTTCTCATTTTTTTCGGTCAAACAGAAAATTTGAGGAAGAAATCGGTTCCAAACCGTGGAGGAGAAGAGGAAAAAGAGAGGGAAAATAAGCTTCACCAAAAACGTTTTTGGCTTGCATGGAGGAGAGAGAGAATTAAAGCTTTTATTATATATTTATTTCATTTACCAAGTAAAATAAATAAATAAACATATTATTACTTTAATACAAAAAGCAAAAGCAAAAGTCCTTTCACCTTTATTATTCACATCAAGTCACTTTAATAAAGTGACAACATGTCATGTCACATCACATCACTCAAAGTGACGAGTGATTTGACAATTGATGCGACTAGCGATTTGACGCTTGATGTGACTTGCGTGTCGCGCTCGAATTCGAAATGCGAATGCGCTCGCAATCACTCTCGGGCTCGGGTTCGCTAATTCCAAATTAACGAATTTTCCGTCGCGTCGTAATTAAGTGATTACGTCTAGCGAAATCATTATTCACGTCGCTAACGAATTAATTCTAAATTAATTCGTTCGCCCGAATTAAAATCTAATTTTAATTCCGCGTCGATATCAAATTTCTAATAATATATCGAATATATTATCTTATCGATTAATTCCAAATTAATCGTTCTCTCTCTTTAATTAATATTTTATCCGATAAAATATCTCCGCTATTAATCCCAGATTAATTTTCTCTCTCTAGAAATTAATCTTCGCTCTTTACTAATTAATCCCAGATTAATCATAGTGCGAGTCATACGTCATCGGTGAATCTTCAGGAAGTGACCCATGAGATCTCCGGATATGTTGGCAGTAAATACGGTCGTCGGAGTATCCGAACACGTAAGTACCTCGTACTACGTTTATACTGATTTACAAGACAAGGTTGGCTTCTAGCAAAGCGCCATGCCTACCCAATTCTCCAGAAATATTCTTACAGGAATATATAGATCTGTATCAAGCGTAGTATACCGTAGTATTGCGTATATCAGCCCAGTATCGGATAGTCACGTGCTAGGGCTGGGGCTGGATAAGTGTCTGCCCCGTCCGAAGCACATGACGGATGTCTGGTAACTAGTCTCTATAATCGGATATACATGACCTTGTCATAATATCACGATGGCCGGCCAGCACTTAAGAGCACTAATACCGTATCCTGCGTGACATCATCTCCAATATGACTGGAGTGATACTTCCGTCTTGACATCACACCCAATACACTACGACTCTCTGATAAACCCAGAAGTGGTGTACGCAGAACCGTTAAAGGCCCTGTACCACCAAGACCAAAGTCTACCGATTATCGCAAGTATTAGCGATGTAAGTCTCTCAGGTTAAGACTATACACACCTACCTTGATTCGGCCTCCCATAGACACATAGTCATAATACCAATGGGATTCCGAGGGGTCTATCCAGAGCGAAGCTGTTTCCCGTACCATCGGTGAAACACACGACCTCCTATCGCACTTGCATAAGTATCCGATACTTATATTATGAGAACTATGCCGTTGTGCCCTCACAACGCACACAAGTGAAATACTAGTCTATTCCGCATTATCGATGTCTGATCTCGATAATACTCCGGCTAGGGATATTTAATGATACGTAGTAAGTCTCGGATACTTATATGCAGGTCACTACCTCTCCAGTATCCGATCCTGGAGTACGTCCTCAAAGTTCTATAGACAGGTTAGTAAGCCTTCCTAGAACAATCGAATAGCATCTCTTATGAGAACAATTATACTCTAGATCTAAGATAAGAAATCTTCTTGAAGTTATTTTGACCTATTACCAGAGTTACCGATGAGCTATGAACCCAAACAGTAAGATTCTAAGAAAAGCTACCCGGAGAGTGGAAAAAAATAGCTATAAGAAGTAAGGAAGTATGCATAGTTAGTTAACCAGCTGGAGATGAGAAAAGTAAAGAGACAATGAAAAATAGTAAAGTTCAAAGGATACTTACCCAGGAAAGTAGAGAGAGAAAACAAGAAAAGAAAGTAAAGAAATAAAAAGTAAGAGACATGTGATCTAAGTAACCAGAGGCAGTAAAGAGATGGAAGTATAGAAAGAGGTAAGAAGGAAACCACCAGAACTTGGGATAGTGAAGAAGAGTATAGTAAGTCCGAATAAAAGCAAAGTACCGAGTAGACCTAAGTAAAGTCTTTCCCTTCCAAGTAAGATTCTTTTCCTTATAAAAAATTCTTCCAGTTGAACAAATAACTCTCGAACACTTCATATAGATAGCGAGCTTTCCAATGACTAAGAATAACCAAAAGGTATAAGAATTAAGAAATCGTGATTAATTGTGGAGGCTTTTAATAGATGTGAGATACCATAAAAATGCAGAGTCTAGGTTCCCCGAACCTAGGTCCTTGGGTAAATAAGAGGAATCATGTCAGGAAAATGATTCGATACCAAAACCAAGGAAATTTACTAGATAATGCTCCATCTACCCAAGTCCTTACCCCTCTGTGATGCCAACCAATGAAACTGTCCTGATGAAATCGAGCTTATACTTACCTTACATGAGAAATAGATGACTGAAGGAGCTCAATGATGGCTCATCTTAAGAGATGGAAAGACCTCGAAAGGCATATCACCAGGAAAAAAGTAAGGAAGTTTTCGAGGATATAAAGAAGAAGATCCAGTATAGCAAAAGATTAAGGCAAGTCATTGTTGGGAAGCGGCCGCGAGTGCGCAGCGGAAAATTAAAATTATTATGCCGCTTTCCCTTTGCCCAAGACCCATTTGTTTTGATTATTCTACAAGCCTAGGCATGTTACTATATATTCTAAGCAAAAACTCATAAAACATGCACATAACATAATTCTAAACATGCTAACTATCATAAGAACTCTAAATAAGGAAAGAAAAAGACTTACTTGACAGTAGTAGACTCCTCCAGTCCTCCCTCAAATCTACAAGCTTTTCTCGAACCCAAGTGTGTGGCCTCCAAAGATGCACGCACCAAAGCCAAAACTCAACGGCAAGACTACGCCTTGAGTGCACTGGTATTTTGCCCTTGGAGCTAGCCTAGGCAAATACCTCAAAACTTTTAACTCGAGGTTCCTCTAGTCAATTAGACTTAAGGATCCTCAAAATCAGTGGCTTACTCTTAAACTTTAGAGTGCTCACTTATATAAAACCAAGATATGAAAGGTTTGCTGTAAAAATTTGTGAAGAATTCTTTGGGTTTATATAGTGCTCCAAAGACAACAAAATTAATTAAGAATCCGATGTGGGATAAAAGCTAATTTAATCTTAGCCATTGGATCTTAATTTAGCGGTTTAATGAGATCATAAAACCCTAATAAATGTTTGGGCCGAATTGGAATTAAAAAAATAAAAATTTACTATTCACATGAATAGTAATTTTTTTAAAAACAATTCCTAAAGTGCCCCATCGTCATTCACCAATCCCTAAGCCACTATGGAACCTCATAAATGATCTATTCAATAATGAAACACATTGAACCATTTATGAACAATTCCTACAGCAATCATATATGCTGTTATATTTGTACTGTGCACTGTTAACCATTGATTTCGACTTTGTTGTGTATGACCTTTTGGGTTCCCCTCAAGTTGGACATGAAATGATTCGTGATAATTTAATCGAACATAAATTATCCTCCGATCAGATGGTCGTTCGATTTCAATGACCAAGGTTGACATCTAGAAATATGTCATGGCCCCCAAATGAGAAGGAAATATATATATATATACCCATTATGTATGCGATTTACATATGATACGGTCACTCGCCTCACTGTATCCCTACCTATTGACCTAGGGTACGGAAAGTGTCTACCCATATGGTCAAATGTATGATGTTGATTGTGTCATGAATCGTGCTAACCCAAGAATCTCACATGAATCTTCCGCTGTGGCCACAGTCTCAAGCATTGATCACACATATCTGTTAGACATTATGACCTATAGCGTCACTGTTTTGTAAATGATATTGTATTATTGTTCAAAATTAACTATGTGATAATGAAATTGCCTTTTGCCGTTTCGTAAAATTATTTACTTTAATATATTAATGGCAAAAGTCCGTATGATTAGTTCCGTATTGAGATGATATGAGACAGTATCAATATAAAAGGTTTAATCATTAAATATCCCTAGTCGGAGTATTATCGAGATCGGACATCGATAATGCGGAATAGACTAGTATTGCACTTATGCGAGTTGTGATGGCACAACGGCATAATTCTCATATATTTAAGTATTGGATACTTATGCAAGTGCGATAGGAGGTTGTGTTTTACCGATGGTACGGAAAACAGCTTCGCTCTGGATAGACCCCGCGGAATCCCATTGGTAGTATGTCTGCGTTCTATGGGAGGCCGCATCAGGTAGGTGTATATGGTCTTAACCTGAGACTTGCATCGCTAGTACTTGCGACAATCGGTAAACTTTGGTTTTGGTGGTTCGGGGCTTTAACCGGTTCTGTGTACGCCTCTTCTGGGTATATCGAGAATCGTAGTGTACTCGATTGTGATGTCAAGATGGAAGTATCACTTCAGACATATGGAGATGATGATCACGCAGGATACAGAACTAGTACTCTATAAAAGGTTGCAACCGTCGGGACAATATGACCAGGTCAGCATTGTCCGATTTAAAGAGACTAGTTGTTTGATATCCGATATATGTTTCGTACGGGGCAGACACATTTCCAGCCCCAGGCCTAACATGTGATCGTCCGATACTGGATCGATGTACGCAATACTACGGTATACTACGCTTGATATAGATCTAATATTCCTGTAAGAATATTTCTGGAGAATTGGGTAGGCATGGCGCTTTGCTAGAAGCCAACCTTGTCTTGTAAATCGGTAAAAACGTAGTACGAGGTACGTACGTGTTTGGATTATCCAACGACCATATTTACTGCCAACATATCCGGAGATCTCTTGGGTCGCTTCCTGAAGATTCACCTATGATGTTTGATTCGAACTTTATTAATCTTGGATTAATTACGGAGAAATTTATCTTGGATAAAATGCCTTATTAGGAGAGAGAGAGATAGATTAATTTGGAATTAATCGATAAAATAATATATTCCATATATTATTAAACGAAATTAGATTTCGAAGCGGAAATAAAATCGGATTTTAATTCGGGCAGAAGAATTAATTTGGAATTAATTCGTTAGCGATCTGAATAATAATTTCGCTAGGCGTAATTATTTAATTCTCGTCGCGATGGAAATTCATTAATTCGGAATTAGCGAATTTGGGCCCGAAAGTGTTTGCGGACACATTCGTATTTTGAAACGGGTGGAATCCGCAAATCACATCGCGATATCTCATTACTTGATACGAATAGATGATCGATGTATCTAGTCACCTTTAAGGGATGTTACATTGTCTCTATTCTCAATGTGAGATAATGATGGCAAATGATGAATTTTCCTTTGGAGGGAAAAACCTTTCACGGTTTTTGAAGGGTTTTTTGATTTAAAATATTCATTTGGTATTTGATATCATTATTTTTGCTTTTCATTTTTTTGTCTCTCACGTTTTTGGTAACAAAAGGAAAGAGAACCAAAAAATTCAAGGCTAAACACTCCTCTCCTTCTTCTTTGCTCACGCCGTGAGCTTCAAACCAAAGGCAGAAAAATTGTTTTTCATTCTCCATTTTTGCTAGCACAAGCAAGGATCAAAAGAGGTGATAGGGAAACAACCTTGGAGCTTGGAACACTTGAAGATTCGCAGCTTCTCTCATCTTCTTGCTTGGCCGAAACTTCCACCTTGAAGACTCAAGGATTGTCTTCACCATTTTCGTCACAAAGCTTAGTAAGTATGATTCCGCCATATTTCTAGCTTTGCATGTATGTTATTTGTATTTCTATGGCTTAATCTTTCTTTGGGACTAATTATAGAAACCAACAATGGTATCATGGAGCCATGTTTAAGCATGAAATACATTAGGGTTAATTGGGGAAAATTGATTGAAGCATGTTCTTGTTAAATTGGATGCTAAAGTATGCTTATATGTATGTTATTTGATATATTACATGATCAATTTTAAGAAAAATGCATTGGATGATTTTTCCCCAAAGTGGTTGTCTTGGCCGAATGTGGAGGTGCTTCCATTGGTTTGAAATTTTTCATACACAAGTTTATTTGATGACTTAAGCATGATTATATGTATGATTTTGATATAATACATGATCAATTTTGAGAAGAATGCATTGGATGATTTTTCCCCAAAATGTTGCTTTGGCCGAATGTGAGGTAGTTCCACTAAGTTGAATATTTTGCATGCACAAGTTCATTAGATGATTTGAGTATGCTTATATGTATGATATTTGATATAATACATGATCAATTTTGAGAAAAATGCATTGGATTATTTTTCCCCAAAATTGATGCCTTGGCCGAATGTGTAGGTCATTTTACTGGTTTGGTATTTTGCATGCACAAGTTCATTAGATGATTTAGTATGCTTATATGTATGATATTTGATATAATACATGATCAATTTTGAGAAAAATGCATTGGATTATTTTTCCCCAAAATTGATGCTTGGCCGAATACAACATGACATGTTAAAGACTTGATTTTTTGTTCAAATAAATGTTAGACAAATGTTTTGAACAATTGATGATTAATAAATTAAATTGGTGTTTTTGAAATATTTGGTTTAATGAATTAATCATGCAATTACACTTTAATTAATTGAATTTAATTTTTGGAATATTAAAATTTATTAATGGGCTTTTATGTTTAATTGGGCCTTATGGGCTTGAAATTGATTTTATGGCACTTAAGGGTGATTCCTTATTTGGGCTTGGTAATTGGGTTTGACCCACATTGACCAAAGCCCGAGCCTTGATAAATCAATTGAAAGCCCATCTGACTTTAATTAAACACACATTGGATGTTAGTTGGGCTTGGAGACCCAATTTGATAAGATTTAGAATCTAATCTTTAAAAGCACATTAAAAGTGTAAACATTTAATTTGGAATTAAATAAATTGAATTAATATTGAATGCGACTTAAATTGGATTTAACGGGTAGTTCGATATAATTCATGAATTCGTACCTTATGTACTTATTCTCAAACGAGTTGGACTCGCGCAAAATCAAACCGTTGATTGAACATTTGATGATCACTTAAACAAAGACTAATTAATTGGATTAGATTGGTTGTATTAGCATGTCTTGAATGAATATACATGTATGTGATGAATGAATAGTGTATAGCGGATGGATATTAGAAGGGAAAGGGTAATTTTAGAAATTATTGTAAATTTAGAATTTATAAATTGTACCTGCGTGTCCAGCCTTATCTCTTTTATCTCTTTGTATTCTCTTCTCACCTAATTCCCCTCAATGTAAATGAGGTTTCTCTTATTGTATTATGTAATTGGGTAGAAGTAGAATTGCATTGCTAGCGGGGAGTGGAAAAGGGAGTGATTTGTTCTAGGAACAAGTTGTTTTATATATCCATCCTTATATCACTATTAATTTACTTTACGCGATTTATGATGTTTTAGAAGCATGCTTAAGGGTGTATGATGATGAGACCTAACAAAGATAATAAATTGGTTGCCAATTACGCAAAATCCCTCAATTTATATAAGCAATTATCCTTCCATTGAATGATTCTTGTTCAAGATCCAAAATTGGCATTGGTTTGTTGGCCAAAGTCAAGACCTTTGTCAATTGAGGATGTACTTGAATCATGAGAGTTTTGTTCCACATCGGTTGTCTTGTCCAAGTTGTGATTGTTGGCCAAAGTCAAGATCACTTCTTGTCCAACGACATTGATTACGAAACTTTCCTTGTCAATGGGTCCCGCTTAACCGGAATCATTAGGTTTGTTGTGCCAAAGCCAAGGCCTAGATGGTTCGGGAGGATTGGGTTAGGAAAATGTATTAGATACATTGGCATAAGTAAATATACATATGTTTTGGACTTGGATGTCCACCTAACCGGATCTAGGAATTGGATGGGATCCAATTGATCTTTGAGATCTACCTAGTTAAATAGCATACAGCTTGTTGGCCAAAGTCAAGGTTGTGTGTTATTTAACGGGATCCTAGCCCACTAGGAAATAGGATTTCCCGAGTTCTCAACAGAGGGTTAGAGACTTGATAAAAATAGTGGGAGGCTAGTATTGAATTTGCAATTTCATTCAGATACTTAGCCTTACGCGTCTTTCAAAATTATTTCGTTTTATTAATTAAAATTAGTTGGACTAATTCATTGTTATTTTTTCTTGTAACAGTTAGACTGTACCCATTTTATCGTAAACTAGATAGTTGGACTATCGTAGTTGAGATGGCAAGCAAGGAAGTGTCCGAGACATCATCATGGGTGACAATGTCTTTAAGGGCACAAACTTCGCTGATGGGAAATGAACCTAAGGATAGTCCTTGGGGCTGAGAGGATGCTGTACACTATACAAACACCTCTCCCGCCTAAGCCCACTGACCCACTTGAGCTGGAGTTATGGAAAACTCACAGCAGTGATTGTGACACAGCTCAGGCTATTATGTTAGCTTCGATGACTCAGCACTTTCGTCGCCAAAATAGGGACTTGGATCCTTATAATATGATGGCTAGACTGCGAGATCTCCACCGCTCCAATAAGCGGATGGAGAGATATGAGTTGGTGAAGAAACTGTTCCGTGCCCGAATGACTGAAGGCGCATCAGTTGAGGCCCACGGGGCTCAAATGATCGCCGATATTGATGAGTTGACCAATATGTGAATAGTCTTGGAGGCTAAGCTGACCGTAGATATGATCTTACAGTCACTTCCTGATACTTGGAAACAAATCATAATCAACTACAAGTTGATGGATACGGATGACACTCTTGGAGAGCTGTTATCCATCTTGAAAGAGTCTGAAAAAGAACTCCAAAAAGGGGGTAAGCGCGAGGCGCACTTTGCATCGACCTCTCAGAAGACATTATGACCCATAGCGTCACTGTTTTGTAAATGATATTGTATTATTGTACAAAACTAACTATGTGATAATGAAATTGCCTTTTTCCGTTTTGTAAAATTATTTACTTTAATATATTAATGGCAAAAGTCCGTATGATTAGTTCCGTATTGAGATGATATGAGACAGTATCAATATAAAAGGTTTAATCATTAAATATCCCTAGTCGGAGTATTATCGAGATCAGACATCGATAATGCGGAATAGACTAGTATTGCACTTGTGCGAGTTGTGATGGCACAACGACATAGTTCTCATATATTTAAGTATTGGATACTTATGCAAGTGCGATAGGAGGTTGTGTTTTACCGATGGTACGGAAAACAGCTTCGCTCTGGATAGACCCCGCGGAATCCCATTGGTAGTATGTCTGCAGTCTATAGGAGGCCGCATCAGGGTAGGTGTATATGGTCTTAACCTGAGACTTGCATCGCTAGTACTTGCGACAATCGGTAAACTTTGGTTTTGGTGGTTCGGGGCTTTAACCGGTTCTGTGTACGCCTCTTCTGGGTTTATCGAGAATCGTAGTGTACTGGATGTGATGTCAAGATGGAAGTATCACTTCAGACATATGGAGATGATGATCACGCAGGATACAGAACTAGTACTCTATAAAAGGTTGCAACCGTCGGGACAATATGACCAGGTCAGGATTGTCCGATTTAAAGAGACTAGTTGTTTGATATCCGATATATGTTTCGTACGGGGCAGACACATTTCCAGCCCCAGGCCTAACATGTGATCGTCCGATACTGGATCGATGTACGCAATACTACGGTATACTACGCTTGATATAGATCTAATATTCCAGTAAGAATATTTCTGGAGAATTGGGTAGGCATGGCGCTTTGCTAGAAGCCAACCTTGTCTTGTAAATCGGTAAAAACGTAGTACGAGGTACGTACGTGTTTGGATTATCCAACGACCGTATTTACTGCCAACATATCCGGAGATCTCTTGGGTCGCTTCCTGAAGATTCACCTATGATGTTTGATTCGAACTTTATTAATCTTGGATTAATTACGGAGAAATTTTATCTTGGATAAAATGCCTTATTAGGAGAGAGAGAGAGATCGATTAATTTGGAATTAATCGATAAAATAATATATTCGATATATTATTAAACGAAATTAGATTTCGACGCGGAATTAAAATCGGATTTTAATTCGGGCAGAAGAATTAATTTGGAATTAATTCGTTAGCGATCTGAATAATAATTCCGCTAGGCGTAATTATTTAATTCTCGTCGCGACGGAAATTCGTTAATTCAGAATTTGGGAATTGGGCCCGAAAGTGTTTGCGGACACATTCGTATTTTGAAACGGGTGGAATCTGCAAATCACATCGCGATATCTCATTACTTGATACGAATAGATGATGGATGTATCTAGTCACCTTTAAGGGATGATACATTGTCTCTATTCTCAATGTGAGATAATGATGGCAAATGATGAATTTTCCTTTGGAGGAAAAACCTTTCACGGTTTTTGAAGGGTTTTTTGATTTAAAAAAATTCATTTGGTATTTGATATCATTATTTTTTGCTTTTCATTTTTTTGTCTCTCACGTTTTGGTAACAAAAGGAAAGAGAACCAAAAATTCAAAAGGCTAACACTCCTCTCCTTCTTCTTTTCTCACGCCGTGAGCTTCAAACCAAAGGCAGAAAAATTGTTTTTCATTCTCCATTTTTGCTAGCACAAGCAAGGATCAAAAGAGGTGATAGGGAAACAACCTTGGAGCTTGGAACACTTGAAGATTCGCAGCTTCTCTCCATCTTCTTGCTTGGCCGAAACTTCCACCTTGAAGACTCAAGGATTGTCTTCACCAATTTCGTCACAAAGCTTAGTAAGTATGATTCCGCCATATTTCTAGCTTTGCATGTATGTAATTTGTATTTCTATGGCTTAATCTTTCTTTGGGACTAATTATAGAAACCAACAATATCAACCCGCGAACTGGAATATTACTCTTATAAGAAAATATTATCCCAGAGAGTGGCGATTCTCTGTTGTATATTTACAAACTTCATTTGTTTCAACAAATGACCCAATCATACCTTTATGACCAGATCTTTTGAACATAGGAAGGAGAATGTCAAAGTTATTTGATCCATACATAAGATTGTAAAGACCTCAAGTCTAAGGACTAGTCATATAATCGATACATGAAAGTTCTCAAAGACACATGGGATAAACACTCCATATGAAAACTTTCGACGGTCAGTTCGATGGACACGAGCAACTCATGCATCTTTATGATACACCAAGCGACAGATCTCCGATAGTATCCTATGAGATCGGTTACCTTACTGAAGGGTGGATCATATCATCATGCTAATCTATCCATTTTCTGAACGCCTAGATTATTCACAAAACTATGACTATGAACATTTCAGAGTAATGATTCTAATAAGGCGTGGCAGCCATCGTCTTATTACTCCAAGGGCTTTATTACAGTGTTGATGATTCATATAAGTTATGTAAGACACGTATAATAAGATTACCATTTTATTAATTAATGAAAATATTATAAATACATGTTCATATAGCCCATCCACAAGTTGGGTATAAGGCATATCCTTAACAATCTCCCACATGCGCTATAGCCAACTCCATACTCTCAGGTGTGCCTATCATGTTTTTGTTGAGTCAGCCCTTTAGTCAGAGAACCTGCAAGATTATCTTATGTGGTTATTTTCTCTATAATAACTTCTTTTCTCTCAACAATCTCTCTAATGAGATGAAATCGCCTGAGTACACGCTTGGATTTCTGGTGGGACCTTGGTTCATTTGATTGAGCAATAACGCCAGTGTTGTCACAGTACATCATGATGCCATTCTTTATCTCGGGAAGCACTTCCAGCTCTGTGATGAACTTCTTTATCCAGACTGCTTCTTTAGCTACCTCAGATGCTGCAATATACTCAGCTTCAGTGGTGGAGACTGATGTAATTGACTGCTTTGAGCTTTTCCAACTTACAGCACACCATTTTAAAGTAAACAGATATCCTATTTGCGATCTAATGTCATCTCTATAGGTCTGAAAGCTCGCATCACAGTAACTAATGACTTTCATCTCACAACAATCTCCGTATGTAAAAAACACATCCTTAGTTCTTCTCAGATACTTGAGGATTGTTTTGACAGCTGCCCAGTGTTGCTCACCAGGATTTGCCTGATACCTGCTCGTTATGCTAAGAGCATAAGAGACTTCAGGTCTTGTACATAGCATGGCGTACATGATCGATCCTATTGCTGAAGCATAATGGATCCTACTCATACGGTCTCTATCTGAAGGAGTATGTGGACATTGCTCCTTAGATAATTTGATTCCATGACAAGTAGGTAAATTACCTCTTTTGGAATCTTCCATTTTGAACCTTTTCAAAACGTTATCTATGTACGTAGATTGAGAAAGTCCTAACAACCTCATAGATCTATTACAGTCGATCTTAATGCCGAAGATGTAGGCTGCTTCTTCCAAATCTTTCATGGAGAAAATTTGAGATAACCATTGCTCGGTGGCTTGCATCATGGGAATATCATTCCCGATGATTAATATGTCATCGACATATAATACAAGAAATACAACAACACTCCCACTACTTTTCCTGTAAACACAAGGCTCGTCTACATTTTTTATGAAGTCAAATTCTTTGATTGTCTCATCAAATCGTATATTCCAACTTCTGGAGGCTTGGTTGAGTCCATAAATGGATCTTTTAAGCTTGCATACTTTATTATGATCATCCTTAGATGCAAACCCCTCAGTTTTGTCATATATACTTCCTCTACGATGTTCCCATTAAGGAAAGTTGTTTTGACATCATATGCCAAATCTCAGAATCAAAGTGTCAGCTAGTGCCATAAAATTCGAATGGACTTTATCATTGCAACATGTGAGAAGGTTTCGTCATAGTCAATTCCTTGGATTTTTCTATAACCTTTCGCCACCAACCTAGCCTTATAGGTTTGGATGTTGCCTTCTGCATCAGTTTTACGCTTGTAAATCCACTTGTAGCCTATGAGTTTTATCCCTTCAGGTGCATCTACCAAGTCCCAGACTTGATTCTGATACATAGAGTCTATTTCAGATTTCATGGCCTCAAGCCACTTGACTGAATCAATGTCACACATTGCTTCATCATAACTGGTGGGATCGTCATCATCAATGACCTGATCATGTTCCTCATCAATATGGAAACCATATCTTTCAGGCTCATGTCTTTCCCTACTAGACCTTATGAGTTTATAACCTTGTGGTTGTTCCGTCACTGCCCTTTTGAGGGGCCCGTGGTTTAGTTCTTTGTTAGTTTGTTCTTCTCGTACCTCATCGAGGTCAAGTTTACTCCTACTATATTTCTTGAGAATGAATTCATTCTCTAGAAATTTAGAATTTCGTGATACAAATATTCTTTGTTCATTTGGGACGTAGAACACGTATGCTTTTGAGTTCAAGGCATATCCTACAAACTTACATTTAATTGCCCTATCATCCAATTTGTTATTTTGTGTGAGCTTGACATATGTGTCACATCCCCGGATTCTTACATATTTTCAATTTCACTTGTTTTTGCTCACGATTTTGGCAAGCAAAATTGGGAGAGCAGCATTTGGCCCTTGGCCGAATTGTAAGGGAGAAGAGAGAGAGAGAGAATTATGTCTTATTTTTTGTAAATGTTTTCTAAAAACATATACCAAAATTTTGGTCAAAGCGTTTCAAAAAAGCTAAACATTTTGGAGGCAAAAAATGCATTAAATGCATTCAACAACTTCCATCAACTATTCACATCAAAAGTGACTAGACATTACTTCACTCAAAGTGATGTGACTTCCATCACTTGATTGACTAGTGATCTGACGCTTGATGTGACTTGTGGGCCGCACTTGAATTCCAAATACGAGTGGGCCCGCAAACACTCCCGGGCTCGGGTTCGCTAATTCCGAATTAACGAATTTTCTGTTGCGACGTAATTAAATAATTATGCCTAGCAAAATCACTATTCACGTCGCTAACGGATTAATTCTAAATTAACTCGTTTGCCCGAATTAAAATCTAATTTCAATTCCGCGTCGAAATCTAATTTGGTTTAATATATCAAATATATTATTATTTATCGATTAATTCCAAATTAATCGTTCTCTCTCTTTAATTGATATTTTATCACAGATAAAATATCCCATAATTAATCTCAGATTATTCTCTCTCTGATAATTAATCTCAGATTAATAAAGTGCGAGACATACGTCATCGGTGCATCTTCGGGAACCGACCAATGAGATCCCCAGATATGTTGGCAGTAAATCCGGTCGTCGGACAATCCGAACACTGATGAGTGGCATTTCTATCACTATTTCCCACTCATTTAACCTAATATTTTGTATAGTTTCTTGAGTTTTGTGAATATTTTGATGTGTTTTGTGTTATTTTGCAGATAAATAAAGTTTTTCAGGACATTCTGGAGGTGGTTTTGGGGCAAAATGGACAAAACTGACAAAAGGGCAAAATCGTCATTTCAGCGTCGCGACGCTGAAGCCTTGCGCGTCGCGACGCCCAGAGTGCGCCGAATCTGCTAAAATGCGCCTGGTCAACGGGTCAGAATTTGAGAAGTTTGACTTTGCTAACGTGCGCCGTGCCACGTGTCACCATCACAAAAGATCTGCTAACGTGCACCGCGTGCCACGTGTCAACAAATCAACGAGCCGCCTTCAGAAGCCGCCTTGCCACGTGTCGCCACGTCGCCTTCCACATCGTCAGCGTGACGCAAGCAATGACGTCATGAACAGTTGACACGTCAGCGTGACGCAAGCAATGACGTCATGAACAGTGCCACGTCATCGGATAAGATTCTGAGCCGACCAACCAGCGCGTGACACGTGTCGAACTGTACCCAGCGGCGCGACGCTAGTGCAATTTGGGCGTCGCGACGCCAGACCCTTATCCGCGCCTATAAATAGAGTTCGAGATTTCATATCTCAGTGTACCATTCTCTCTCACTTCTTAGTTCTAAATTGAGAAGTTTCTATCTCTAGTTCTTTAAATTCAAGTTTTGTAATTACTTTTTAATAGTAATTAATGTCTTTCTTAAACATTTTCGGTTTTTACTATTACTATGAGAAGGTAACTTCTCTATGCTAAGGTAATAAGGTAATTCTTTTACTATTGCTTTTTAGATTAATCTCCCTAAATATAATATATAATCTATTTAAAATTTGACTTAATGAGGATACCGCCATAATGGTCGGTTGGTTATTAAAATTTCTATTCCGCCTTTATGGCTGGTATATTGTTGTTCCGCCTTTATGGCTGGTATATTGTTGTTCCGCCGTAATGGCTGTTTATCTTATCCGAGATTCCGCCTTTATGGCTGGTTGGAAAATTATCACAAGTTTATATTATATAATGGGAGATATCTAAATAGTATTAGTAAAAGTTAATTCCTTTTACCTTAGCATTTCATTTCATTGCATTTCTACTTTACCACAATTTTACTTTCGGCATTTTTACTTTATGTATTTTATTTTACTAGCCCTAGCTATGTGTCATAACTAAGTTAGTATCTAGGGTTGTGATGAAATTCAATATCACGGGTTATAAGGGTTAGATTATAATTTGGGTAATATAAAAGAGTTATTTATTGAGTCTTAATCTTAATGCTTTTTATTAACTGGCCATTAATAAAATTGACTAAATAAAACTTAAAATGAACTAGACATAGAGATTTTAAGTTAAAGACCACAGACTTAACAACCCATGATCTTCTTTAAGGATAGAGAAACCTTTAATATATTTCCTTACAGGATAGGAATATACCTGTTGGGCGGGGGGTAATCATAATTGGAATTCAATCTTAATGAATCTAG
>SKCR01001063.1:0-28468 GCA_019454045.1 Zanthoxylum bungeanum | reverse complement strand
GCTTCGGGGCAAACAGCAAGCATGAGACAGGATTGAATTCCATTGTTTGTGCAGCATTCAAAAAAGTGTGGTTCATATAAAAAAATAACTAAAGATGTTTATAAGGTAGTAAGAAACTGTTAAGTCTGAACTTGAAGACCCCTATATCACATCAACCCAACTCCATGAATAAGACCCTTCAGAAGTTGCTCATTTTAAAAATATAAACAAAATAGATTGAAATGCACATGTATTTGGGCAATCAATTCAGACTCTTCTTCAGCTGTCAAAAGTAGTCATGTTTCAAGACCCCACAAAAACAATCGGAGAGGATCATTAGGATCAAACACTTCACTTGACGTTTTCTGCACAGCAGCCTTTTCTAGTAGCATAAGTTTCATGAACCGTTACTTGTGGTTTAGAGACCCTTCTTTTCTTTGACTGTCTTTCCAAAAATCGGGTTCACAGTATTGTGATTCTCTGATCACTGAAGAGTGTTTATGAGGAAAAAATCGAATTCTATTACTACAAGAACATAATTTATACGTATTTAAACTCTACAAAAAAAACCTCACTCTCTTTACACTCTCTAAGCTTTCTTTACATGAACCTTAATTGTTGGGATAATATAAACTCCCAAATCAGCTCTCTATTTATAGTGAAACTCAAGCTCACTATTACAACTACCTAACTGAAACTTGAAGTCTTACTTCCGTTGATGGTGATTTTCATCCCCGAGGAACTCTGAAGCCTGAAGAGGGGTAAAATGGGGTTTACACTTAACAAATGATCCAAAGCCCTTGTGAGGATGAAAGGTCAGACAAAGGGCCCGACCCCGAGGTACGTCTGAGGGAAGAGCCAGTTAAAGAGGATAGGTTGGGATACTGACCCGACTTGGTGAGAAGGTATCAGGTCCGGTTGAACTTAAGCATCTATGAAGGCTGACTCGAGATGGTCCGCGACTACCGACCCGACCAGGTAAAGAAGCAAGGAAGAGTATTTAGTGTTGTTCCTTTTGGAACACCGACCTGGGGACTGAGGTTGGGGTTGCAATATCATGTGCTTATATATGAATGACGTAAGCCCTACATGAGAGTTTGAGCCTCCAAAAGGGTATATGACAGGAGTTGTATAAAGATTTCCCTTCTGATACATGAAATAACATGGGAGTGGTTGAATTGCAGGCTGTCACATGCGCATAACGTGTAGCAGAGGATAAATGTGGGAATGATGGCTTTTTGCTGACAGAGGGTGGTTGAGTCAGAAGGTCAGTGCTACTGTTTGCAGAGTAGTTGGGAAAAAAGAGCATGGGTGACAGTGACAAGCTGATGTGGGCTGATGTCACGAGTTGGTATAACAGTAGATTTAGAAGCCTATATAAGGGGGTTGAAAGCTCAAATTTAAAGGTTATCATTTTTTACATTCCAAAACTTGTAAAAGAGCTCTAAAAAGCTTAGTGATAAAGAGAGAAAGCTGGTCATACTTGACCCGAGCTCGTAATAAAAATTCTCATCTTTGTTCCCGTGGATGTAGATTGGAGCCACTATCCATTGAACCACGTTAAACCTTTATTTTCTCTGTGATTTTCTGTTTGCTTGCCAAGTTTGCTTTGGTTCCCAACTAACCAAATAAATTCACTGCTTGGGGGAGGTTTGTTCGAGGTGTAGATTTCCTGAATTACCCTTGGAATAAAAAACAACTGTCAATAGTTGGCGCCGTCTGTGGGGAGCAGTATAAAAAGCTGCAAACACACTAAGACAATGGCAGGAGATGAAACCACAAGACTTAAGAGGCTTTCAGCAACGGAGTGGATGGAGAAGATGGAAGCAACCCTACGAAATAAAAGGAAAGATGCTCAAAAAGAGAGGGAAATAACTTAGCCTTCATGAGTCATGATGGAAAAAATTATGAAGTTGGAGAAAGCGGCAAGAGAGCAAGGACAAGTGGGTCCCAGCAAAAGGAGAGAAGAGATAACTAAAGGGAAGAGGATCACCGAAGCAGACTGAGATCGAGGAAATAGGAAAGGAAATGCGCAAAGAATGAGATCCGTAGTTGTTGCAAGCCCCGCGTAGGTAGGTGTAGGAGCAAAGCGGGGTTTACCGCTATGCCTATGATGCTTGGGGACCACGACACTGTTGGGCTCGTAGCTCGTAGAGAGTACGGAGAAGCCCGCAGAGGCACTAAATCGGAGAATAAAAGAGTCATCACCAAGTGTGAATTGGGAAAAGATTTAAGGTCACACTTACCCCTCGCAAGGGAAGACCTCAAACTGTTGGGTTCGGAATGGTCCCTTACTTATGGCAGTATAATGGACGGGTTCACACAATGGAATAGCCAAGTCTTATGCAATTCATGCAAGATAATTCAAATAAACACACAAATTTGCACACCCATAAACATTAATATAAATAAAAGCAAATTAAATTAAGAAATACAAGGTACGATAACAAGAATCATAATAATCAAAAGCAAATAAAGCGTAAATAAATAAATGGTAAATGAAAAGGGGGGGTTAATCATGCATATATGAGTATTTCCCGAGTGGTACATGGAGTTATATCCCAAGTACAGACCGCACAACCGTCTATTCGGATTCGACAACGGAATTTATGTCTGGGTTTCCATCCGATATACCACAAGAGATAATACCATATGTAATCATTAATGCAATGTAAATAAATTATAGACATGAAATAATATAATAATGCATATGCGGATAATGAACAAATAAAATAAAGGCGAAATAATAAAATAACGATAAATAGACAAAAAGATAAATAACGAAACTAAATGCGAATAAATAAATAAAAAGATAAATAACACTAAATAGATAAAATAAATAAATAACAGAATGTCGAAAGAGAAAAATAATGTGACCATAAATTTGGCCGTCTTTGATGTAGGACTTCGCATACCCGGCTGGACGTATTTCACGTCCAGCCAGACATGCAGCGTCCGAAACTATGAAAATAAATGTGGTAAGGGTGCCCTCAGGTCTTACCTTTTAAGTTGTTTCTCGGAAGTGTGTTAAGCCGTTGTTGGAAGGATTGAAGCTGGTTCGCTGTTTGTTATTTCTGGTTCGCTCTTTCACTCACTATTTTTACTGTTTTCTGTTTGTTGTTTTACTATTTTCTGGTTGCTATTTTCTGATTGCTATTTTTTTAGTTGTTTTGGCTGATGTTTTTGGTTGTTTTGGCTGCTGTTTTTGATGTTTTTGGGCTGCTATTTTTGGTTGTTTTTTGGCTGCTGTTTCTTCTGTTTTTTCTTGGTTTTTTCCTCTGTTTTTGGTCTCGATTTTTTCTATTTTTGCTGGGTTATTTTCGGTGTCTTTGGGTTGTTTTTTTTTTGGTTTGTTTGTTTCGATTTTGGGGCTGCTTTTGCTGGTTGTTTTTCTTGGTTTTTTGGTTTGGTGGTGGCTTTTTTGTGGTTTTTGTTTCGGTGGTGGCTTTGTTTGTGGGCTGGTTATTTTGTTTTTTCTATTTTTTTTTGGTGATGGTGGTTGGTTTAGGGTTGCCATGAAAGGAGAAGAAGAGAAAAGGTCTTCAAGGGTTTTTCTTTTTGTGTGCGTTATCGTCTAAAGCTTAAGAAAAGAGAGCCCCCCCTTCAAGTTTGGTGATTGCTCCTTTTTATAATGACAAGGGATCTCCAAATCATGGAAATAAATCACATTGATTTTGGAATATATTATTTTGGGATACAATCTCTTATTAAATTGGATGGGATCCCCAAAATCTCACTAAATTGGAAAGTGATTTGAGGGGATTTGAGCATGTGTTTTGCATGGGATTTCAAATCTTTGTTAAATTGGAAAGTGTTGATGAGGGAATTTGAGCATGTGTTTTGCATGGGGTTTTCTACTTTTACGCATGTATGGTGTCTTTTGGGCCTTGGGCGTGTGGTGCATGAGATTTGTGTGGTGTTTGGTGTGGGCATGGATTATATGGGCTTTCATGGGTTGCAGGGGTTTTGGGCCGAGGCTAAGGTTTGAAACAGAAACTGACTAAAAGAATCTGAGGCTGGCTAGTGAGTCCGAATCCAATGAGGTGTTAATTTTGGAGTTTTTCCTTTTTGTATTCGTTTCCCGTGACTTCCATAACTTTTCAGGTAGTGCCTCCATACGAGGCTCATAATTGGGCTTATGCAAAAATGCAATGTCTACAGTCGCCCCCACTTTGATGAGACTTGTGCACAGTGTGACAGTGAAAACCCTATCAAAGTCATGCATGCATTATTGCTTACCTGGTTCATCGGTAATTACCGAACTTACCTGTTGTTTCGCTTCGATCTCTGAGTTGGGTTGGTGGCGAGGTGCTTCGACCTCTGGGCTTCATTCCCGAACCACCGGGTGTGAGATGCTTCGATCTCTGTGGTTCATTCTCGAACCATTACTAATGTGAGATTCTTCGATCTCTGGGCTTCATTCTCGAACTGTGTTGAGTTGATGGCGAGATGTTTCGACCTCAAGGATTCATTCCCGAACCACCGGGTGTGAGATGCTTCAATCTATGCGGTCCATTCCCGAACCATTCCTAATATGAGATGGTTCATTCCTGAACCGTTCCTAGTGTGAGATGGTTCATTCCCGAACCGTTCCTAGTGTGAGATGGTTCATTCCCGAACCGTTCCTAGTGTGAGATGGTTCATTCCCGAACCATTCCTAGTGTGTGATGGTTCATTCTCGTACCATTCCTAGTGTGTGATGGTTCATTCCCGAACTGTACCTAGTGTGAGATGGTTCATTCCCGAACTGTTCTTAGTGTTAGATGGTTCATTCCCGAACCGTTCCTAGTGTGAGATTGTTCATTCCTGAAGCGTTTCTAGTGTGAGATGGTTCATTCCCGAATCATTCCTAGTATGAGATGGTTCATTCCCGAACCGTTTCTAGTGTGAGATGCTTCAATCTCTAAGGCACTTCTACTTCCGGGATTTTTTCCCGCACTGATGGGTGATGGCGTTTCGGTCCATATGCGTGACTTTTTGACCCGATGGGGAGTTTTTTTCTATGATGATCAGGTGCTTCGACCTCTGAGGTTTATTCACAAACTGTTGATAATGTGGGCCTCGCCCCCTAGGATTCATTCCCAAAACTGTTGATAATGGTGGTGAGGCACTTCGACCCCTGATTCGTCCTCATTCCCGAGGTTATTCTCCATTCCCGGAGTGCTCGTCCTACTTCCCGAGGAGTTGCTCGTCCTCATTCCTGAGGCTGTTCTTCATTCCCGGAGTGCCATTCCCGGCTTGCTCGTCCTCATTCCCTAGGAGTTGCTCATCCTCATTCCCGAGGTTTTTCTCCATTCCTAGAGTGTCATTCGCGGCTTGCTCGTCCTCATTCTTGAGGAGTTATTTGTCTTCTCCGCTTTTTCTTTTTCCTGCGAACACAAAATAAAAATTATGTGTATGCGACGTGTATGCATGTATGCATGGATGTATTCCCTATTTCGATGGATTTTCTTTTGTCCTATTAGCTTGATGTCATCTTTGGTTAGGCATTCCTTGCGCTCTTTGGTGCCCTTTGCCTATAAAAGTATTTGGTCGCCCCTTGGCCTACTTACAGTTTCCTCCTGTCAATTCTACTCCGGTGATTGCTCAATTTTCTTTGGCCTCATGGCTCAAGATCCCGTTGTGTCCCTTGTACGCAGGGTGGTAAGCTGGTCATCCCCAAACCTGGTTCAGCGTTTTGCTTTCCGCTACCTGCACCGGGTCAAGTTGGATTACGCCTTTTTGAAAGCGGTCTCACCCTTTTGTGATATTGAAAATCATGTTTTTCGATTCCCAAATTTCGAAATATGCTCTCTCTCTGAGGAGTCTGCTACCATTCTCGGCTTGCATTTTTCTCGTACTACCCTTCTCGGATACTGAAATTCATGTCTTCTGATTCTCGAAGCTTTCCTTTGTTGTCCTGAGGATTTGGAAAAGATACTACCTTGTGCTTCGTCCATTGAGTTGCAGGTCTTTTCTATCTTTTGCCTAAGCTGTCCTTTTGGATTTTCAACTGAGCGGATCGCACTATCTTGCATGAGTCGCCTTTTCAGGTTTTCAACTCAGCGAGCTAAAAATTGTTTCTTTTCTTTTTTTTCTTCTTTTTTTAGTCCTCATTCTCGAGGCTCTTTTCTCATCCTCATTCCCGAGGTTGTTCTCTATTCTTGGAGTTCCTCTCCATTCTTGGAGTTCTTCATCCTCATTCCCGAGGCTACTCTATTTATCTCCATTCTCAGAGTTCTTCTCCTAGATCTCCTGACCTTGGTCCAACATCTAAGAAACAAAAGACGTTATTTATAATTACTTGACTCTAATCTTTCTCGGTTAGCTGGGATTTATGCAATCTATGAACATCTTGAACATTTGTTTCAAAAAAGGCATTTGCATTACTTCTTAGTACATATGTAGGAAATAAACTACATTGTAAGGGTACCTCTGTCGCTAACTGTTCCTCACAGATTTTACAATTAGCCATTTTTCTTGCTCACTCATGCTCTATATTTTGCTTGGGCTATCCTTTGCGGATTTTCAACCCAACAAGCCTTTCTTTTTTCTCTCTTTTTTTTTATGCAAAGTATTGCTTCAGCCTGTCCACGTTGATGGGCTCGGTGAACTCATTCCCTTCCAAATCTGACAGTCTCACTGCCCCATTCCTCATCACCTTCTTGACTAGGTAGGGCCCTTCCCGATTAGGGCCTAAACTTTCCCCTCGCATCCATTATCAGTGACTTCGACTGCTTGAGCACTAGATCCCTTTCTATGATCTTGATGGGACACACTTTCTTGTTGAATGCCCTGGCCAACCTTTTCTGATATAGCTGCGTGTGGTACAAGGCCTTTATCCTTTTCTCATCCAGTAATGCTAGCTGCTCGAACCTCTGTGAGTCTCATTCCTGCTCAGGCAATCTTGCCTCTACTAGTACCCGCATTGATTGTATTTCTATTTCCACTGATAACACTGCCTCCATCCCGTACTTCTGAAATTGGACTCCATTGTCCGTCACTATATGATGTGGCATTCCGTATCGACATACTATGTTACGGGCTATGAACTTGGCCATCTAGCCTACATCACCGCCAAACAGATTTTTCTTTCTTTTTTTCGCCTCTTGATAGTGGTCTTCACGCAGAAGCATCTTCTTAATGAGGTAGTAGACTGCATGTTCCACCCCTGTCTCATCTGCCTGTACCATCATTGCCCCCATCGCTTCGGGTTCTATGGCCGAATACAACACCAAAGGTTTTCCCGACCTTAGGGGTTTCAAGACGGGCGGTTTAACCAAGTATTCTTTGATTTTATCAAAAGCTTCTTCACATTGCCTATTCCACTCCACAAGCTGGTACTTCCTCAATAGCTTGAAGATGGGCTCATATACTAATGTTAGCTTGGCAATGAATCGACTGATATACTGGATTTTCCCAAGAAAAACTCTAACCTCATTTTCTGTCTTCGATGCGGGCATCTCGGTAATTACCTTGATCTTTTCAGGGTCCACTTCTATTCCTCCCATTCCTATCGTATGTCCTAACAAATTTCCTGATGTTACCCCAAACACACACTTCTTGGGATTTAGTCAGAGGTTGTACTTGTCGACTTTTTGAAGGAACTTCTCCAGTGCTTCTATATGTCCGGCTCTCGTCTCTAACTTGACCATCATGTCATCCACGTATACCTCAATCTCCTTATGCATTAAGTCATGGAATAGTGTAGTGGCCATTCGTTGATAAGTGGATCCCGCATTCTTAAGTCCAAACGGCATCACCTTGTAGCAATATGTACCCCACTCAGTGACGAAGGCAGTCTTATGCTTATCTTCTTTGGCCATGAGGACCCGATTATATCCTGAGAACCCATTCACGAACGAGTACATAGCGGATAAAGCTGCGCTATCGACCAACACGTCTATATAAGGTAGGGAAAAATCATCCTTTGGGCAAGCTTTGTTGAGGTCCCTATAATCCACACACATCCTGACTTTTCCATCTTTCTTCGGTACCGGCACAATGTTGGCTAACCATTCATGGTACTTCACCACCTCTAAGAACCCCACATCTACCTGCTTCTTGACTTATTCCCTAACCTTTTCGGCCCATTCTGGCTTCATTCTTCGGAGCTTCTGTTGAACTGGTCTCATGTTCAGATAGGTTGGTATCGTGTGCTGGGCAATACTCTTGTCTACTCCCAGCATGTCTTCATAGGACCAGGCGAATACTTTAGCATATTTTATTAATATTCTCTCTAATTCTTTCCGCTCATCAGAGGTAACCTCACTTGCAATTAAAATATCCTTGGGTTTTCACATGTACCAAGATTAAATGCATTTTCCTTTGTTGAGTTAATGTAAAATATGCTCATGTCATGTATGTTATGATGCAGATTAACCGGAAAAGACTCGAACAAGTAAGCAAAATCAATGTCTTTATTATTAATAAATGCAGGATTACAATCAAATAAGTCAGGAAAATAAACATTTTCATCATTTGCAGCCTTGTCTTCTTCCGTCTTCTGGCTTTCTTCGAGCGTCGGATTCTCCAACTGCAGTAGTTCTTCTTCCCATTTATCTTCCTCTTTTGTAACTTCCTCTGTATGTGGTTCTTCACCCATCACATCCTTAAAGATCTTGAATCCTGGTACCATGACCCCATTGACTTCTACGGGTTCGAGCTCTCCTTGATATCATTGGCTTTCACAAAGTATTCCATCAACTTTATCCCATTTTTTCTTGGTCTTCGGCTCATTCTCATCTGATTCATACCCCAATCCTTTTTTAGTGGTCTGTCCCTTGAAATCTGGTAGTGCTCCTCTAGCACTCAAACCCGTGCTCGGCTCGTATTTCATTTTATCCATGATTCTAGCCACTTTAGGGTCCACCCATTCTTCGAAGTTTGCCGCCACTTGGAACCTTATGAGAGGCTGTATGTCTAAAGTAGCCACAATATTGTCTACTTCAGCCTTGCTGGTGACGATTGCCCCTCCATGCGGGAACTTAATAACCTGGTGCAAAGTGGATGGCACGCCCCCAAATCTATGAAACCATGGCCGCCCCAATAATAGAGCAAATGTAGCTGGGATATCAAGCACTGTGAACTCCACTTCGTCTTCTATCGGGTCCACTTTGAATATTGTGACAAAAGTACCTTCAACTCCTCATTTTCTATCGTCATAAGCTTTGATAGTCATGCTGGATGGGTTTAAATCTATTGTCCGCATACCCAACCTTGACAGAATCTTAAAAGGGCACACATTGATAGATGAGCCATCATCCACCATCACACAAGATGTCTTCTTGCCTTTTACTTCTACTTTTATGAATAGCGACTTATTGTGATTCCTCCATTCCATCGGGAGGTCTTCTTCGGAGAATTTTATCATCTGCCTACTCTCTTTTTGTACTGACTCTACGAGCATTGTCAGGTTTGCATCTTCAGGTACCATTATCTTGCTTATAGCTTCTACTATGGCATGCCTGTGATCTTGAGAGGCACATAATAACTCCCATATACTCACTTGTGCCCGTGTCTTCTTCAATTGACACAACAAAGTATCCCCTCGGTGTTAGCCGTATTCTCCGTCACCTCTCGGCCTTTTGTTAGCAATTTTTTGTCTTTCTCCGCTATATCACTGTAAAAATGCCCACTGCGAGTTATTCCATTTACTTCCTCTTCGTCACTGCTCAAGAAGTTTTCAAGAAATCTCTCCCCTGCTCTGTTTCATCTTCACTGCTGCTATCCCATATCTCCATGCAAAAAGCTTGCTGGTTGAGAGTTTGGAGGATAAAGCTTTCGGGTAAGCCGGAGTTGATCATGTAGGTGTGTGGTGGAACAAAGTGATAGTTGGGTAGAGGGTTTCTGTGTGTGTTGGGTTGTTCGTTTTCTGGGTCGGGTGTCTTATGGTGTCAATGAGGTCTTGGATCTCATGCCTAAGTCGGGTGCAGTTGTCGGTTTCGTGGCCTTTTTGCTGATGGTAGTGACAGTATAGGTTTAGGTTGAGGTGGGGTGGCACATGGCTCGGAATTGGTCTAGGTTCTAAAGGCTTTAGGAGTCATTGCCTCTTTATCTTTTCAAACACCTTTGACAAAGGTCTACCAAGATTGGAGAATCGCCTATTTCTAATGGCGGCGACCTCAGCAGGAGCAGGCTTGGGTTTTGAAGGCCCCCCAATGGTTTTTCTATTCTGGCTGTAGAACTTTCTGTTCTCCACTTTTTCTTCCTCGATATCCATGACAGTTTCTCTCAACTGTCGAAAGTCACTAATCATAGAGGTCATCCTCCTCAGCTTGTTATAAATGGAGGGCTTGGTGCCCTTAATGATCATCTTAATCTGGTCTTTCTCCGAGGGACGTGTCTGCATTTTCAAAAGCTGGCTTCTCCAGTGATCCATATAATCTTTAACAGTCTCTTCTGGCTTCTGATTGGTGTTCTCTAGGTCACGGAGCGATAAGTCTATCTCCAGATCCGTGATATATTGGTTTAGAAAGGCCTCTGCTAATGCCCTCCAATCATCCCTGACCTTTCTCTCCAGGCCATGATACCATACTACGAGCACCCCTTCCAGTGACATCCCAAACATCTTTTGCAACTGGCTTTTCTCTCCAGGCCATGATACCACATTTTGTCCTCAATGATTCCATTGAGTCCCAATTTTATTTTATTTGTAAAATAAACTAAAACATATCAAAACGTTCATCAAACCCGAGAAATTAAATAAAATATTAGGTAAAAAGGGGTAGTAAATATTGATATATTTTCCGCTCATCACACCCCTAAACCTAACATTTTGCTAGTCCTCGAGTAAAACAACAAAATAAAATACAATAAACAATTAAAGTTAAACTAAGCCACATTCATATGGATCACGGTTGTATTTAGCATATGCAACAAGCTTTAAACCCCTAGGTGTCCCTAGTGTGCGAGTTGTAGTCATGTGAGGGCTTACAGTGACGATACCCACAAACGTCAATCTAATGCACACAAAAGCAAAAAGACAAGAGAAAAGAGAATAAACAAGTTAGTGACTAAACAAGTGAAACTTCTTATCCAAGTAAGTAGTTGTCCAAGTTAGTAGTTGTTTTCTTTCTTTCTAAATTACCAAATAAGTAAATTCTCCGATTATTTTTACCATTCTTCCTATACACAATCACAAGGTATTAATTAAATCATTGTGCCCACAATATTCATAAGTGTAGTTGAAAATAGAGTAATATTTATGTCCTAAAGTTATATAAGAATTCACACATTTTTAGCAATGGAATTTCTTTATTTTTTTTTTGCATAAAATAAAGAAAGTAACATCTTCAATCCATGTAACGAGCTTTGGGCCAGTGACTCCCAAACCAGTTGGCTTTAGGGCACTAGGTGTTAAGAAACCCCTACGAACTTAATTACTCGGATTTCAGATGTTTCTTTTTATTTTTATAACATATTTGATCCATGTAGCGAGTTTTGGGCCAGTGACTCCCAAGCCAGTTGGCTTTAGGGCACTAGGTGTTAAAACACCCCTACGGACTTAATGACTCGGATCTCAGACGTTTTTTTCTTCCAATTTTTTTTTATACACACTTTTTTTCTTTTTCTTTTTTTTTATTCCATTGCTTTTTAGATGCTTCCTCCAATTAAACTAGAGCATTGAATATTACAAACTTTTCAAATACATCTCATGGCTGTTTGTTACCATGTATGTTGATAATGTATGTCAAAAGGAAATAAACAAAAATTAACTTGTTACGAAATAGGTTGAGATACGTCTCAGGAGTAGAAATTCCTTACACAGCTATCTCACACCAATTTCACCTGATTAATCAAATTAAAAACACAAATTTTTTTTTCTTTTTATAATTTTTTTGAAGTTTTTTGACTAAAAATAACACAATAAAAATAAGATACTAGTCAACTACTCCCCTCCCCAAACCTAAATGAGACATCTAAAAATATCAATTAAAGGTTAAGATCCAGATTTATCTAATACTTTTACAACGATCGTTATCACACCAGTTTATCTTGGAAAAGATACGGTCAATTTGTGGTTCAAAGGCTAAGATTTGGTCAATTAAATTATGGGCAATTCTGGTAGTAAAGATGAGTTCTTTTACAGGTTTTGAAACGAACCCATTTCTCCGGCCATCATCAAGAAACACACAAAGAAAATCATAAAATCCATCAGCATTAAATAGTCAAATCAGTTTTTGGTGTATATTCACGTTCGCCCAAGATAGTACTGTAAAAATTGCATCCATCGTACCCAAGCCACCTAGCAAAGCAATAAAAGCATCAGCACGATAAATCATTTCTACCAGTCATTCAAACATACCTGGCACGATAAGTTCCTCTCCATTTGATGGTCCTATAAGATTCGCCTCTGCCAAAGGTTTTGGGATGATTCCCAGAACTTGACTACCTCCTTCCTGTACAGCCCTTGAAACGATCCCCATTAGTCCAAGATTGCCACCGCCATATACTAAGTGCATATTCTTTTCAGTAATGACTCTTCCCAATTCCTGTGTCGCCGCTACGAATTCTGGTTTAGAACCAGCACTAGTACCGCAAAACACACAAATGTTTACAACTCATCTTCTTGAAATTGTTTCCATTTTTTTATGTATTTTTTTCTCAAGTCTGGATGCCTTTAAGAGTGCAATGATGAGTTGAATTTATAGAACCTGAAAAAGGGTGAGTAATAATAGCACTAGTACCTACCAAATGACAATTTTTTGCTAAATAGTAAAATATATCGTGAAAGTCAAAAGGTTTGGGTCCTGTCGGAGAAAATAAAATAAAATAACAAAAAAAATCATAATTATTAGATAAATACAAAGATATAATAATATTTACAAGAAGTAACGGCTTGAATGACGTATATGCATCAGGGACAAGCTTCCCATCCAATTTTCTTATAAATTGGCAAACAGGGTATTTTAGAGTTAGAATCCCGAGACTTAAATATTATTTTTCTTTTTGAAATTGTGCATGTAACATGTGAATTGTGTGATGCACATATCCACTGGGATGCGTCTCAAGAGTCAATGATGTCATCCAAAGACTCCTTACTCAAGCCATCCCTAATGAATTTAATTTTATCTTCACGGTTATCAGACACCATTCCTAAAGAACAACAACAAGTATTACATGTCATGCGTGCACATGTATAGCAAACACCTAGTCTTTTAGCTCTTCTTTTCTTAGCATAGGTGCTTCTTCCAAAACCGGGTAGATATGACATAAAAGAGTCAGAGGAATCACCTGCCAATCAGACCCGTGCTTCAATAATCCAACGAATGTCATTAGGAATACCTTTGATCATCAGAAGTCTCATTCGGTCCAAGCGAGCTTTATAGACTTTAATCAGAGAGTTTTAAGTGTGAGAATGAAATTTCTTGTGAAGATTTGCGAGAACGTCTTCCATCCTAAAATGTGCCTTTACCCACAAAAATTAAACATACAAAAATAAAACACACCAACTCTGAATATATACACAATTTGAATGGGTTGCCTCCTTGCTAGCGCTTAGTTTAACGTCGTCAGCTAGACACGACTTCCCACCCGTTAGGCTGGATCTAAAAGTATGACACTTTCTTTTTGTCGCTCAAATGATTCTCCACAGTATTTCTTGACATGCTGGCTGTTAACTTTGAATGTGTTGTTGGACTTCGGGTTGTATATCTCAACTACACCATAGGGTAACACCTGAGTAGTCACAAATGGACCTGACCACTTTGATTTCAGCATTCCAAGGAAAAGTTTCAACCGTGAATCGTATAACAACATATACTGCCATGGTTCCAGTTGTCTGCGTACTATTTTCATCATGCCATTTATTGGTATTTTCTTTGTACAGTTTGGCATTTTTATAAGCATGTTGGCAAAATTCCTCCAATTCGTTTAGTTGGTAAAGCCTTTTTTCTCCTGCTGCTTGTGGATCAAGATTTAACTTCTTTAGTGCTCATTACGCTTTATGTTCAATCACCACTGGTAGATGGCACGCTTTCCCAAACACCATTCGATATGAGGACATACCAATGGGTGTTTTGTAAGCTGTCCGGTTGGCCCATAATGCATCATCCAATTTTGTAGACCAGTACCTCCTTGTTGATCCAACGGTTCTTTCAAAGATTCTTTTAATCTCCATATTTGAAACTTCAACCTGTCCATTTGACTGTGGATGGTAGGCAGTGGCAAATTTATGAGTAACTCTGTATTTAGATAGGAGTGCATCGAAGTATCTGTTGCAGAAATGTGTGCCACTATCACTGATAATTGCCCGAGGTGTTCCGAAACGAGTGAAAATATTCTTTTTAAGGAATTTTATCACCACTTTTGAATCATTTGATGGCAGTGCTATTGCTTTAATCCATTTGGAGACGTAGTCTACTGCAACTAGTATGTACAGGTTTCCGATTGATGGAACAAAGGGTCCCATAAAATCAATCCCCCATACATCAAATATCTCCACTTCCAGAATATTTTGCAGAGGTACCTCATTTCTCCTCGATATATTTCCCGTTCTCTGGCACCTATCACATTGAAGAGCAAATAAGTAAGCATCTTTAAACAGAGTGGGCCAGAACAAACCTGATTGTAGAAATTTGGCTGCAGATTTATTTTCGCTGAAGTGTCCGCTGTATGGTGATGAATGACAATGATGCAAGACACTATTGACCTCTTTCTGTTGAACACAACGTCTCAGTAATTGATCAGCACAACGTTTGAACAGGTACGGCTCATCCCAGACATAATACTTGACTTCTTTGAAGAACTTCTTTTGTTTCTGATAAGTCCATTCCAACGGCCATTTTCCCGATACTATGTAGTTGATATAGTCAGCATACCAAGGGACATCATGCTGTTTCATGGCAAACAACTGTTCATCTGGAAGAGTTTCTTTGATTGTCAGTTCATTGCCAGCTGTTTCTCCATTCTCAAGCCTCGATAAGTGATCTGCCACTTGATTTTCTGTCCATTTCGTGTCTCGGATATCCACGTCAAATTCTTGCAGTAGAAGCACCCAACAGATCAATCTAGGTTTGGCATCTTTCTTCGCGATCAGATATTTGATTGTTGAATGATCTGTGTAGACCACCACATTGGGACCCAGCACATAGGAGAAAAATTTATCAAAAGCAAACACAACTGCGAGCAACTCCTTTTCAGTGGTTGTGTAGTTGAGTTGTGATTCATTCAGAGTTCTGTTGGAGTAGTAAATGGTATGGAAAATTTTTACTTTACGTTGTCCCAAAACTGCACCTACATCAAAGTCACTAGCATCGTACATCACCTCAAATGGAAGGGTCCAGTCTGGTGCTACTATGATGTGGGCAGAGACCAGCTTCTGTTTTAAGATCTCAAATGCTTCGTGGCATTCTTTGGTGAAGCTGAAAGTCACATATTTCTCCAGAATATTGCACAGAGGTTTAGCAATCTTGGAGAAGTCTTTGATAAATCTCCTGTAAAAGCCTGTATGTCCGAGAAAACTGTGAATCCCTTTGACAGTTGATGGTGGAGGTAATTTTTCGATTGTCTCGATCTTTGCTTTGTCTACCTCGATTCCCTTTTGTGAGATCTGATGTCCCAGGACGATGCCTTCCTACACCATGAAGTGGCATTTCTCCTAGTTGAGTACCAGGTTTGTATCTTCGCATCTTTGTAACACCTTTTCCAGATTTTACAAGCAGTGGTCGAACGAGTCTCCAAATATAGATTTTGCAAGCAGTGGTTGAACGATTCTCCAAATACAGAACAATCATCCATGAGAACCTCCATACTTTGTTCCAGCATGTCTGAGAAGATGGCCATTATGTAATGTTGAAATGTAGCAAGAGCATTACATAGTCCAAATGGCATCCTGTGGAAAGTAAAAGAGCCATATGAACATGTAAAGTGATTTTCTCCTGATCTTTTGGGGTGATGGAAATCTGATTGTACCCCGAATATCCATCCATAAAGCAATAGAACTCATGTCACACCAATCTGTCTAGCATCTGGTCAATGAATGGTAGTAGAAAATAATCTTTCCTTATTGCTTTTTTCAGCTTCCTATAGTCCATACATACTCTCCATCCAGTCACCGTTCTTATTGGAATCAGCTCATTTTTTCATTGTGACTACAGTAATTCCTCATTTCTTTGGCACACATTGCATATGACTCACCCACGTGCTGTCAGAGATAGGGTAAATGATACCAGCATCCAACCATTTGATAATTTCTTTTTTTATGACCTCCTTCATGATTAGATTTAGTATCCGTTGATGCTCCACTGTTGGTTTATACTCATCGTTCATCAAAATCTTATGCGTGCAAAATGATGGACTAATGCCTCAAATGTCTGCTATAGTCCAGCGAATGGCTTTCTTGTGTTCTCGTAAAACTCTCAGCAACTTTTCTTTTTGCTCCAATGTTAGCGACGAAGAAATAATCACAGGTAAATCAGAAGATTTTCCTAAAAATACATACCTGAGATGTTTTGGAAGTAGCTTCAGTTCCAACTGTGGTAGTTCTTCAATCGAGGGCTTGATTCGCTCCTTTTTCAGTAGTTCCAGACTTTCCACCTGTGGTGGCGATTTGAAGCGAAAGGGTTTGTCAAGATAGTTGATACATTCTAGAATTTCATCATCTAGCTCACTGTCAGTCATGTTTGTGATGCAAGCTTCAAGTTTAACCGTGGGAAGTGGCAGTGCATCAGTATCCTGGATGATACTATCTACAACATCAATTCTAAAACTTTCATCACTCGGGAATTTCATGGCTTTGAAAACATTGAATGTAACTTCTTGGTCCTTCACTTTCATGGCTAATTCTCCTTTTTGTACAACAATAACAGTTCGACCTGTAGCCAAGAATAGTCTTCTGAGGATGATATGTACATCTTTGTCTTTTTCCTTGTCAAGGATAATGAAATCTGCTGGGAGAATGAGTTTGTCGACTTTGACCAGCACATCTTCAACTACACCTCTCAGAAATGCGAGTGTTCTATCAATAAGTTGTAAAGAGACATATGTGGGCATTGCTTCTCCAATCTGCAGTTTCCTGTAAATCGAAAAAGGCATCAAATTAACACTAGCACCTAAATCACACAAAGCTTTACTGACATAATGTTCTCCTATGGTGCATGGGACGGTGAAACTGTAAGGATCTTTCAACTTTGGGGGAAGCTTCCTCTGAATGATGGCGCTGCATTATTCTATCAGTACTACTGTTTTGTAATCTCCCAATCTTCATTTTTGTGAAAGAATATCTTTCATGAATTTGACATAGCTGGGCATTTGTTCCAACGCTTCTGCAAATGGAATGTTGATTTGCAGTTTTTTGAAGACCTCCAAGAATCAAGCAAACTGCTTGTCCAGTTTAATTTTCTGGTGACGTTGTGGAAAAGGTGGAGGTGGAGTGAATCTTTCTTGATCTTTTTCCTTGGCTTCCTTTCCTCCATCTGTGGAACTGCTTCGATGCTTTCTTTTGGTACTTCTTCAGCAGTTGCATTGACTCCAACATCTTTGTTGATTTCAGTACCGCTTTTGAAAATGATGGAACGATATTGCTCCTTGACCGGTGCGTAATCACACGCGTATAACGCAAGCGCACATATCGTTTAAGTAGTATAAAAAGTATCGATCCCACGATGACTTAAAACCTTTTGTTATCAATTTATGAAGTTAAATGTTTACAAGTATCTAATGGATTGATTGTTTGATTGGGTGGTGACTTTAAAATTAAAACAAGTAAATAAAATTGCTTGAAAGTAGATTGAAGAAAATTCAAATTTATAAAACTATCCCGGTTTGTGAATCCTTCCAATATCTTTTTAAAAGATGAAGTGGTTATTTTACATTTGTGTAATATATTGGTTTATTAACTTGGAACACGAAATTATGTAAAAGCCTCTTCCGATGGTCAAATACAAATACCCAGTATAACCCAATTAATCATATTCATATGTTAACCAAGTTATCTGAATTTATTAAGATTAAGTTCCAATTATGGCTACCCCCGCCCGACAAGTATATTCCTATCCTATAAGGAAATCTATTAAAGGGTTATCTATCCTCAAGGAAGATTGTGGGCTATTAAGTATAAGGTCTTAAACCTAAAATCCCTTTTCCAAGTTCATTTTAAGTTTACCAGTTCAATTTTATTAATGGCCAGTTATAAAAAGCATTAGGATTAAGGCTCAATATATAAAATTTTATATTACCCAAACTGTAATTTAACCCCTTACAAACCGGTGTATTGGATTTCATCACAACCCTAGATAACTGGCTTAGTTACAACACATATTTACGGGTAGTAAAAACTTAAATAAAATAAAAGATATAAAGTAAAATGCTGAAAAGTAAATTGCTGAAAAGTAAATGATTGAAAGTAAATGCTAAAATTAAATACTGAAAAATAAATGCTGAAAAGTAAATACTGAAAGTAAATTATTGAAAAGTAAATGATGAAAGTAAATTGTTGAAAGTAAATTGCTGAAAAGTAAAATGCTGAAAGTAAATTGCTAAAAAGTAAATAAAGTAAAAGTACAATAAAAGAAAATGCTGAGGTAAAAAGATCCACTTTTATTAGTCTATTTTAGATATCTCCCTTAATATAATATATTAACTTTGCATGATAATTACCAACCAGCCATATAAACGGTATCCAGATTAAGTCAAATTAATAATTAATTACCAACCGACCAATCAGGCAGTATCCAATTTAGTCAAGTTAAAACCAATTTAAATAATTACCAACCGACCAATATGGCGGTATCCTCGTTAAGTAAGGTTTTAACTAGTTTATATTTTATAATTAAGGGAGATTAATCTAAAAATTAGTAATAAAAGTTTTACCTTTAACCCCAGCAAAGGGGAGTTACCTCCTCATTACTGAAAAGTAAAAACTGAAAATTAAAGAAAGAAAAGTACTTTGCGTAAAAGTAAATTGCGGAAAGTAAAAACTGAAAAGTAAAGAAAAGAAACTGCGAAAGCGGAAATTAATTACTGAAAGCTGTAAATAAACAAATAAGATACAATGTTCTTAGTATTCTTAAGGAATTCCTTAGAAGAAAGTATGAATTTACAAATGAAATGGCTTAGTATTTATAGGCAAAATTTTGCCTCCATCAAATCATCCAACAAATCCATTATTAATTGCTTTACTAATTGCTCCACTAATTACTCCACCAAATCATTTATTAATTGCTCACTAATTGTTTATCATGTTTTGTGGTGATTTGATAATTTTTATTATTTATTTATTAATTTATTTTTTGCTTTGAAAATGATTGAAAATGACTTTAATAATTACACACAACACACTTCTGGATGGTTCATCAATTTCGGGCATGAACTATTCATAATTCAAAATTATTTTTGTCTTTTAAAGTTGTATATCTTGGAGTGCTCAATCCGATATCGGAGTAAAAAGTGAAGCCCAACATATGACAGATGCATAAAACTAGAATTTCCAAAACTGCACTTCGTTAAAACGCCCTTTCAAGTTTCCAATCTCCAAAATTAATATGTCAAGTCCAATATTTACCCTTATTTGACCCACATTTCGTCCTAAATGATTTCATTGTATCCCAATATTATTTTATCTGCAAAATAAACTAAAACACATCAAAACGTTCATCAAACCCGAGAAACTAAACAAAATATTAAGTAAAAGGGGCGGTAATATATTTTCCGCTCATCACACCCCCAAACCTAACATTTTGCTAGTCCTCGAGCAAAACAACAAAATAAAATACAACAAACAATTAAAATTAAACTAAGCCACTTTCGTACGGATCACAGTTGCATTTAGCATATGCAACAAGCCTTTAAACCCCTAGGTGTCCCTAGTGGACGAGTTATAGTCTCGTGAGGGCTTACAACAACGATACCCACAAAAGTTTTACAAAAGTAAAAAGATAATAATACTAATGCACACAAAAGAAAAAAGAAAAGAGAAAAGAGAATAAAGAAGTTAGTGACTAATCAGGTGAAACTTCTACTCCAAGTTACTAGTTGTTTTCTTTCTTTCTAAATTACTGAATAAGTAAATTCTCCGATTATATTTACCATTCTCCATATGCACAGCCGACAAAATATTAATCAACTCATTTTTTCCCACAACAGTTAAAAGTGCAGCAATGGAATAATTTTTCTGATTTTTCTGATTTTTTTCTTTGATTTTTTATTTTTTTTTATTTATATACAATATCTTCCATCTATGTAGCGAGTGTTGGGTCGGTGGCTCCCAAACCAGTTGGCTTTAGGGCACCAGGTGTTAAAACACCCCTATAGACTTAATTACTCAGACTTCAGATATATATATTTTTGCAACATCCTTGATCCATGTAGCGAGCTTTGGGCCAGTGACTCCCAAACCAGTTGGCTTTAGGGCACTAGGTGTTAAAAGACTCTTACAGACTTAATAACTCGGACCTCAGACGTTTTTTTTTATTTTTTTTTATTTTTTACTCCATCACTTTTTGAGATGCTTTCTCCCATTAAATTAGAGCACTAAATATTACAAACTTTTCAATTACAACTCATGTCCGTATGTTACCATGAATGTTGATAATACCCGCCAACTGAGCATATGAAGATCCATTTTAGTCAGTATTATGGAGAATTCACAAATTAAATAATTCAAAAGAAAATAAACAAAAATTAACTTGTTCCGAAATAGGTTTTAGACACGTCTCAGGAGTGGAAACTCCTTACTCAGTTATCTCTTACCAATTTCACCTTTTTAGTCAAAATAAAAACACAAAAACGCAAAATATTTTTGTAATTTTTGAAAAATTTTCAATTTTTTTGTATTTTTCGAAAAATTTTGGACTAAAAATAAAAAAAACACACCACTAAAAACAAGTTACTGATCAACTAATTCCCTCCCCCAAACCTAAATGAGACATTGTCCCCAATGTCTTAAACAGTAGAAGAAGAGTTTAGAAGATAGTACCTGATTAGCTGAAATTCTACATGAAAAGTTAAAGGTTAAGATCCAGATTAATCCGACGCCTCTTACCACGATCGTCCTCAGACCAATTTATCTTTGAAATGATAGGGTAAATTTGTGATTCTTAGGCTAAGATTTGGTCAATTAGATCTGGAGCAGTTCTGGCAGTAAAGATGAGTTCTTTCATAGGTTTTGTCACGAACCCATTTCTCCGGGCATCGTCAAGAAACACACAAAGAAAATCATAAAATCCTTCAACGTTGTATAGTCCAAGCGGTTTCTGGTGTATGTTCAAGTTTGCCCAAGATAATACTGTAAACGTTTCCTCCAATGTACCCAAGCCACCTGGCAAAGCAATAAAAGCATCAGTACGGTTAATCATTTCTACCAGTCGTTCAGACATATCTGGCACAATTAGCTCTTCTCCGTTTGATGGTCCAATAAGATTTGCCTCCGCCAAGGGTTTTGGGATGATTCCCAAAACTTGATTGCCTCCCTCTTATACAGCTTTTGAAACAATCCCCATAAGTCCAAGATTGCCTCCGCCATATACTAAGTGCATATTCCTTGCATCTAAGACTCAACCCAATTCATGTGCTGCCTCTACGTATTGTGGTTTAACACCAACACTAGTACCGCAAAACACACAGATGTTTTCAACTTGTCTTCTTGAAGTGGCTTTCATGTTTTACTCTGGATGTCTTCAAAAGTGCAATGATGAGTTGAATTTATAATACCTGAAAAGGGTGAGTAAAATAATAGCACTAGTACCTGCCAAATGACAATTATTAGTTAAACAGTAAAATAAATCGTGATAGTAAAAAAAGTCTGGATCCTGTCGGAGAAAATAAAAGAAAACAACAGAACAAATTACAATTATTAGAAAAAGACAAAGAGATATAATATATACAAGAAAAGTAGCGGCTTGATTGACGTCTATGCGTCAGGGACAAGCTTCCCATCCAAGTTTCTTATAAATTGGCAAACAAGGTCTTTTTGAGTCAGATTCCCAAGACTTGACTGTTGTCTTTCTTTTTGGAATTAATTATGTAATTTGCGAATGGCTATATAAACATATCCACTGGGATGCGTCTCAAGAGTCGAATATATATTATCTATAGACTCCCTACTAAAGCCATCCCTAATAAATTTAATTTTATCTTCGCGATTATCAGACACCATTCCTAAAGAACGACAATGAGTATTGCAATCCAGCGTGCACATTTGTAACAAACACCCATTTTCTTAGCTCTACGTTTCTTTGCATAGGTGCTTTTTCCAAAACCAGGCAAATAAGAATTATAAGAATCAGAATACTCACCTGCTAATCGGACCCGTGCTTCGATACCCAACGAATGTCATTAGGAATATCATAGATCATCAGTAGTCTCATCCGTTTCAAGCGAGCTTTGTAGACTTTCATCAGAGAGTTTTGAGGGAGAGAAGGAAATTACTTGTGAAGATTTTCAAGAATTTCTTCTATCCTGAATTGTCTTAATCTGTAAAAACTAAACACACAAAATTAAATCACACCAAATAACAATATATACACAAATTGCTTGGGTTGCCTCCCAGCTAGCGCTAAGTTTAATGTCGTCAGCTAGACATGACTGCCCGAACATTAGGCTGGATTTGAAAGTGTGACACTTTCTTTTTGTCGCTCAAATGATTCTCCCCAGTAGTGCTTGACACGCTTGTTTTTAACCTTGAATGTTTTGTTGGAGTCGGGATCATGTATCTCAACGGCTTTATCTGGTAAAACTTTGGTGATTAAGAATGGACCTGACCACTGTGATTTTGGCTTCCATGGGAAGAATTGCACCCTTGATTTGTTTAAGAGTGCCTTCTACCCTAGTTCCAGTTGTATGCGCACTAACTTCTCATCATGTCTTTTCCTTGCCTTTTCTTTGTACAATTTGGCATCCTCAAAAGGCTGATTGTGAAATTCCTCCAATTCATTGAGCTGGTGGAACTGACAATTGACATGTTTTAAGTTTGTCAGTAGAACTTTGCATTGTATTGGAGTTCTGAATGGTACTGTGTATCACATCAAGTCTGAAATATTCCTCATTCTTTTCATCTTCTGGGAATTCAGGGCCTTGAAAACATTGAATGTTACTTCTTGGTCCTGTACCCTCATGGTTAATTCTCTTTTTTGTACATCAATAATGGTTCGACCTGTAGCTAAGAACGGTCTCCCAAGGATGATTGGCACGTATGGGTCTTCCTCCATATCAAGGACAATAAAATCTGCTGGGAAAATGAATTTGTCAACCTTGACCAACATATCTTCAACTACGCCTCTTGGAAATACGAGCGTTCTATCAGCAAGTTATAGAGAGACTGAAGTGGGCATTGTTTCTCCAATCTGCAGTTTCCTGAAAATAGTAAAAGGCATCAAGTTAACATTCGCACATAAATCACATAAAGCCCTACCAAAGTTATTTTCTCCTATGATGCAAGGAATGGTGAATCTGTTAGGATCTTTCAACCTTTGGGGAAGCATCCTCTGAATGATGGCGCTACATTCTTCCGTCAATGCTACTGTCTCGTAATCTCCCAATCTCTGTTTTCGTGAAATAATGTCTTTCATGAATTTTACATAGCTGGGCATTTGTTCCAAGGCTTCTACAAATGGAATGTTGATATGCAGCTTTTTGAACACCCCTCCCGGAAATGAGCAAACTGTTTGTCCAGTTTGTTTTTCTAAAGACGCTGAGGAAAATATGGAGGTGGAGTGATCTGATCTTTTTCTTTTTCCTTTGCTTCTTTTTCCTCCATCTGTGGAACATCATCTTTTGGAACTTCCTCAATTGTTGCCTTGATTCCAACATCTTTGTTGATCTCAATACCACTTTTTAAGGTAATGGCTTGAATTGCTCCTTCTCTCGGTTCCTTGGATTTGGTTCTGTGTTGCTGGGAAGATTACCTGGCAGTCTGTAACTATGAGCATTAGCCAGTTGTCCGATTTGATTCTCCAGTGCTTTGATAGAAGCAGGTTGACTTTGAATTAATGCTGCTTGGGATTGAAACATAGCATCATATCTAGCTGTTTGAGAGTCATGTTTTGCTTCTATCTTTTTCAAGTGGGTCAGCACTTTTCTATTCTTGGTTCATTTGCTTGCTCCTGGCCTTTGTTCTGCTGTTGGAACCCGGGTGGTGGGTTGTTCATTTTCCCTGAATTGTTGCTCCATGCGAAATTGGGATGATTCCTCCACCATGGGTTGTAGGTGTTGGAATATGGATTGTTCCCCTGTCTGTTGAAATTGTTGACATAATTCACCATTTCTTTATGTTGGTTGAAAGATTCTAACTCAGGTGCTCCTCCAAATGGTGAACTTGTGAATCTAGCATTACCTTGCATGCTGAGAGTTTCCATGAATTTGCATATCTGATCCAGTTTGGCATTCATTGTTGTGTTGGCTCCAACTTCATAAATTCCAGCAATTCGTTGGATCAAGCTCCTTTCTGTTGGCCACAATGAATTATTGTTAGCTATTTCTTCAATTAGGTCCCATGCTTGATCTTCTCCTTTTACCATTAAAGCACCTCCAGCAGCAGCATCAATTGTGGTTCTCATTATTCCAGAAAGTCCATTGTAGAAGGTTTGGACTTTTAGCCACTTTGCAATTTCATGGTGAGGACATTTCCGAAGCAAATCTTTGTACCTTTCCCAAGCTTCGTAGAGAGTTTCTGAGTCTTGTTGCACAAAGGATGTGATGTCATTCCTCAGCTTTCCAGTTCTGGCTGGTGGAAAGTACTTTGCAAGAAATTTGGTGGCTAAAGTGTTCCAAGTTGTGATGGAACCTGCTGGTAGTGAATGTAGCCAAGCTTTAGCTATGTCTTTCAAGGAGTATGGAAAAACCCGCAGTCTCATTGCTTCTTCAGCTCCTCGGTTGTAATTGAAAGTGCCGTAAACTTCCAGGAAGTTGCTGATGTGGGTATTAGGATCTTCAATTGCTTTCCCCCCAAACTGCTGCTGAATGCTGAATCATCTGAATGCATGTTTTGATGTCACACCGCATTCGCTGGTAAAGGAGGAAGTACAATACGGAAATGAAGCCGTCGACCACCGGAATGGTTCTGTCTCGATGGTAATTGGTGGTGCAACTTCCAAAGGTTCAGGTTCCATGTTGACTAAAGCTTCTTGGCCTTCTCATCTTCCCTTCTCAACTGTCTGATGGTTCTTTCAATTTATAGGTCAAGCGGTCGGAGTTCAAAGCTACAGGTTCGTCTCATGTAGTTTCTGAGAACCTGAAACACAAGAAAACAAAAACAATAAGTAAAAAGAAATTAGATACAAGTAAGGTATCTAACCTCAAAATTAATAGTGAAAGATAAATAAGTTCCCCGGCAACGGCGCCAAAATCTTGACCGGTGCGTAGTCACACGCGTATAACGCAAGCGCACATATCGTTCTAGTAGTCTAAAAAGTATCGATCCCACGAGGACTTAAAACCTTTTGTTATCAATTTATGAAGTTAAATGTTTACAAGTATCTAATGGATTGATTGTTTGATTGGGTGGTGACTTTAAAATTAAAACAAGTAAAAAAATTTGCATGAAAGTAGATTGAAGAAAATTCAAATTTATAAAACTATCCAGGGTTGTGAATCCTTGCAATATCTTTTTAAAAGGTGAAATGGTTATTTTACATTTGTGTAATATATTGGTTTATTAACCTGGAACACGAAATTATGTAAAAGCCTCTTCCGATGGTCAAATACAAATACCCAGTATAACCCAATTAATCATATTCCTATGTTAACCAAGTTATCTGAATTTATTAAGATTAAGTTCCAATTATGGCTACCGACGCCCGACAGGTATATTCATATCCTGTAAGGAAATCTATTAAAGGGTTATTTATCCTCAAGGAAGATCGTGGGCTATTAAGTCTAAGGTCTTAATGTTGAGTTTCAATCAAGTCCCAAGATCATAAATCATGCATAAAAACGAGTTGAATACACATCAAAGGAGGTGCAGAATTCATACTCACATTGATGGGTTTTGATGAAATGAAGAATACAAGCCTTCAAGCTCCCTCCATATGCTCGCCCAAGGCTTCTCCTTGCTGTGGACTGCTCGGTTTTGGTGGTGGTGGTCTCCTCCATGTTCGGCCATTGAAGACTCCATTGAAGCTCCAAGCTTCAAGCTTTCCAAGCTCACAAATTCGTTTCCCTATCACCATAATTAACCCATGTGTGTGCTAGCACTCTTGTTTTGCAACAAAACACTCTCACTTGCTTCTCTTTCAATTCGGCAGTGACCAAAATGAAGAAGAAGATGAAATGGCTCTAAGCCGTGAATGAAGGGAGAAGAAAATAGGGAAAACGTGAATGGAGAGAGAGAGAGGTAAATGGTTTTTACTTATATATTTATTTTATTTTCCAAAAATAAAATCAAATACAAAAAGCATTTACATTTACCAAGTACAAAAGTCAAAAAAGCAAAAAGCCTATTAATGCTTTTCCAACAACCACTTACTATTCACATCAAGTCACTTTAATAAAGTGACAACATGTCATGTCACATCACTCAAAATGACAAGTGATTTGACGATTGATGCGACTAGCGATTTGACGCACGATTTGAGTTGCGTGCCGCACTCGAATTCGAAATGCGAATGCGCTCGCAAATAATCCCGGGCTCGGGTTCGCTAATTCCAAATTAACGAGTTTTCCGTTGCGTCGTAATTAAATGATTACGCCTAGCGAATTCACTATTCACGTCGCTAACGAATTAATTCTAAATTTAATTCGTTCGCCCGAATAAAAATCTAATTTTATTTTAATTCCGCGTCGAAATCCAATTTCTAATAATATATCAAATATATTATTTTATCGATTAATTCCAAATTAATCGTTCTCTCTCTTTAATTAATATTTTATCCCAGATAAAATATCTCCGCAATTAATCCCAGATTAATTCTCTCTCTCTTCTAATTAATCCTAGATTAATTAAAGTGCGAGTTATACATCATCGGTGAATCTTCAGGAAGCGACCCATGAGATCTCCGGATATGTTGGCAGTAAATACGGTCGTCGGATTATCCAAACACGTAAGCACCTCGTACTACGTTTATACGACCGATTTACAAGACAAGGTTGGCTTCTAGCAAAGCGCCATGCCTACCCACTTCTCCAGAAATATTCTTACAGGAATATATAGATCTGTATCAAGCGTAGTATACCGTAGTATTTTGTATATCGACCCACCCATATCGGATTGTCACGTGCTAGGCCTGGGGCTGGATTTGTGTCTGCCCCGTACGAAGCACATGTCGGATGTCTGGTAACTAGTCTCTATAATCGGATATACATGACCTTGTCATAATATCCCGATGGCCGCGCAGCACTTAAGAGCACTAATACCGTATCCTGCGTGACATCATCTCCAATATGACTGAAGTGATACTTCCATCTTGACATCACACCCATACACTACGACTCTCTGATAAACCCAGAAGTGGTGTACGCAGAACCGGTTAAAGCCCTGTACCACCAAGACCAAAGTCTATCGATTATCGTAAGTATTAGCGATGTAAGTCTCAGGTTAAGACCATACACCCTACCCTGATTTCGGCCTCCCATAGACACATAGTCATAATACCAATGGGATTCCGAGGGGTCTATCCAGAGCGAAGCTGTTTCCCGTACCATCGGTGAAACACAACCTCCTATCACACTTGCATAAGTATCCAATACTTAAATATATTAGAACTATGCCGTCGTGCCCTCACAACGCGCACAAGTGCAATACTAGCTATTCCGCATTATCGATGTCCTGTCTTGATAATACTCCGGCTAGGGATATTTAATGATTAATCCTTCGTGGACTGATACTGTCTCATATCATCTCAATCCAGGAACTAATCATATGGACCTCTCTTCATTTATATTTATGGTGATTTAATCACAATGATGAGAGTGCAATTTCCTTGTCACATAGTTAATTTGTACAACAACACCGTGATCTGTACAAATAGTGACGCTATGGGTCATATTATCCAACAATCTCCCACTTGGCACATAGCCAGTCACTCGAGTGTCTAACACCCGAACTATGTACGGTTCGCTCAAATTGCTGAGAAAAGATTTTCGTCAGCGGATTTTCGTAATTATCTTCTGACCCGATTTATAACGATCATCACATCGCCACGATGCATGATCCGAACGAATCAGATGAATATAGAAGTATATATCTGGATCGTCGATGAGACCTTTAATTCCTTAGCCTGTGCTGACGCCTAGCTCAGCTGCTAAAAGAACTATATCTAATCTAATTAGATTTATTATCGATCCAAATGGCTTCTATTGTTGCCTCAGCTGCAGCAATAATCCGCATTTGTTGTTAATTCGGCAACAGTTATCTTGCTCGGAATATTTCCAGCTTACTATCCCAGTGTTCAACACTTTTATAGTACCGTATTATTTACCGGTTTGGAAACTTGCAGCAGTGATCCCAGTCACTTCAAGTTCTCCATCTCCATAGTTTAAGTCAACATCTTTAGTTCTCTCAGATACTAACAGATGTTCATAATCTTCAATCCAGTGACTATCACTTGGATTGACCCGATTGTGACTCCATATGCTC
>SKCR01001062.1:0-28522 GCA_019454045.1 Zanthoxylum bungeanum | reverse complement strand
TTATGAATAAATCGTTCATTGGAAAATCAATGGTACTTAAGGTAAAAATAATTAGAGGGGTATAATATATATTATGACCCCGCTCTAATTACGAGATACTCGTGAAAGGTTAATCTGTATGTAATGACTATATAGATAGACAACGACGTGGTTAGGCTTAATATCTATCTTCGGCAAGGAGAGTGCAGTTTCGGGTTTTTAGTGGAATTACCCGGAGTTAATAATTCAGAATATTTAATTAAGAGCTTAATTCATATTCCGAGATCATTGGAGCTTGGAACCTTAGGTCCATTTGATCCCCGTGCTAGCTCGATATACTATAGCATATTAAATATATTGGATAGTTCAATTATATACTCATATATGAAAATATTATTAATATGATTAATAATATTATTTTGTCACACTTGAAACTATATGTTAAAATTTAATATATTATTTTAATAATTATATGATAATTATTAAATACATAATATTAAATTATATATGATATAATTTAATACGGCTAATATTGATAATTATTAAATACATAATATTAAATTATATATGATATAATTTAATAAGGCTAATATTGTAATTTCTAAATTTTGGGTTTTGGAAATCATTGGATTCAATTTGGAAGTTACACCTTTTAAATGTGATAATTTTTTCTCTTTTTTTTTGTAACATCTTTGTCTTTATAGAAAGTAAATGATTTGTTACAAAATTTTTGAAATTAAATAAATGTTGGTCGAATTTGATGAGTGGTGGAAAGTGAAGGGTTTTGTTTATTTTGGAAATAAGAAACCCTAGGTATAAAAAGAAGATTTATTTTTCTTTTTTTTGTTAAGTCTCTCATTCTAACCCTAGCCACATTTTCTTCTTCCAAAACTCTCTCAAGTGTTCAGAGAAACAAAAACAAGAAAGAAAGAAAGAAAACTTGTGTGACTTATAATCTCTAAAGAGTTTAGGGATTCGTATTGTGAGTGTAGCCCATCCTACATTATGTTGGTAACGAGATATAGCTCGGAATACTTTTTGGTGTCGAACAAAAATCAATCCTCTTCCTTCTTCCTTGACCCACGACAGTGAGCATTATTTTTACTCACTGCTGCACGTTGTATTGGTGAAACAGGGCTCCATTTGTTTTGCGTTTGATCCAGAATTTTTAGGGAACTTTAAGGGGTATTTTGGGGCTGTGTTAGGACTATTATTGACTGAAAAATCAGACCTGAAACATTGCAAAATTGATTCATACAATGGCTGAACTGGGCAGTGAATTTGGTGCATTTCGGGTCCAAAACAATCCAGTTTTTATGTCGCTATTCGGGGCTATTCATGGGGAGTTTTGGGGATAAAAGTTTGTCTAAAAAAGAAGCAAAAATTCAGTCTTAGTATTGGTAACATTCGGCCATTCAAAGAGAAGGGCAGAAAAAATTTTCAACTACGATCCGGGTGCCTAACGTGTTTCCGTTGCACTAGGAAAGTGATTCCTACAAAGAGTTTAATGTCTCAGCGTCACGATGTTCCTAGGTCAGATGCTCGATGTTGCGATGCTGAGGGGTCAGAGTCGCGACGCTGACTTAGGCAGTGAGCATTTTTCTACTTCAAACCATTACTAAACACTTCCAATTTTCTCCTAATACTTCAAATACACCTAAAATCCAATTTTAGCATAATCACCATCAACACATGTTATACAACTAGCATACTTGTATTCTAAATACTTATATGTATTTGTTTGAATCTAACACAAACCAATTTAGAATCCCACTATGAAATATCTCATGAACAATTCCAGTTCACCCAAAGGTGGTCAAATGATTCTAGAATGGTAGCCATTGCTCTAAGCTTTAATATAGAGTTCCAAACTCTTATTAATTGTTCCATGTTAAACATGAACATCTTTGATCTAATTAACAAGCATATTGTGTTTATACTTCCAAAGCATCCTAACACAATCTATTAGCCTTATTTCAACTCAAGCTATGTAATCATGCATTCAATACATAATTCATCACTATATGTCTCACTAATGAAAAACTCACTAATGAAGAACATAGCTTAAAAGAAGTTCAAATTTACCCAGTAAGTTTGATGCAAGATCCAGTCTACTTCTCCTTTGTTGAAATACTTGAAGAACTTCCAAGGATTAGCAAGCTTCACTCCAAGATGCAATCTTGATTCCTCCTTGTTGAAATGTTGTAGAGATCTTTCAAAGCTTCTCTAAACACTGCTCTTCTCTAGGCTAATTTCTCCAAGAATTTCTTGTATTAGCTTTCTTAAGCTTGATTAAAACCATTGCTCAAGGTTGCTATTTATAGAAAAACATAGGTAATTTTTAATTAATAAAAAATTTAATCAACTTTTATGTAGGCATAATATAATTTGTCCAAATATATATAATTAGGTGTAACTAATCTCCATTGTCTACCACTTTGATTTAATCCAATTAAATCAAAACAAGGATTAGGAAATGGATTAGTTCAATATTTGCTATTTTGATTTCATCCAATTAAATCAAGCCAAAAACACGTGTAATTACATACTTGCAATTACTATAATATCCTCAAGTGGTAGAGATAATTATGAAATTATGACAAAGTCCTTGTGTAAATATTGAATTAATCCAATTAGATCAAAGTAAATACTCAATGTTATCCAAAAATACTTGATTATCTTAGTTAATAATTATAATATCAAATATTATCTTTTATCAAAATTAATTGGCTACCCAATTGCTCAACGAGTACACTTCATATTGGGACTCTCTAAGTTCATACAAGTTCGTTATATAAGCCTAGCTAATATGTACGCAATTCGGCCACCTCCAAATTCGCTAAGAACACGAACGACCTTTCTAAACTATACAAGTCGAGGTCATTACATATATTTATCAATCCCTCCATCGTAGGCTATCCGAGTTGTGCTTAGGAAATATAGAATACACTGTCAAGTTTTCGAGACGCACATCTCATGTTGACATGTCCACGATTCTTTATAACTAATCAGAAACCATTTCTGATATTTGCAATACACTGTAGGTGAATGACTTTGGCCAAAGTTTTAATAATCGTGAGTTACTTACAAGGATACCTAAACCCTTTATGGTACACATATGGGCTGACGAATCCTATCTTGATTTGCATTTGATTAACGAGTGCATCAGTCCACACCCAACGAACATTTAGATGTCAGACCATGAAAGGTTTCTGATATACATGACATCAAAGTGTGGAGGATCTCACACAAAATCAATGATATCCTATAGTCAAAGGATCACATATAAGTTATGCTTATATGACGAACATGTATGGACTAATAGAGTCCCATAATTTGAAATGTACTCGTTGAGTACTTAGGTAGTCGATAATTTTTGATAATAAATAATATTTGATATTATAATTTGAAATGTACTCGTTGAGTACTTAGGTAGTCGATAATTTTTTATAATAAATAATATTTGATATTATAATTATCAACTAAAACAATCAAGTGTTATTGGATAACATTAATTATTTACTTTGACCCAATTGGATTAATCTAAAATCACACAAGGGCTTTGTTGTAATTTCAAAAATATCTCTATCATTTGAGGATATTTGGGTAATTATAAATATGTAATAATATGTGTGTTTGGCTTGATTTAGTTGGATTAAATCAAAGTGGTTGACAATCAACTAATTCATTAGTTAAATTTTATCTTGATTTAATTGGATTAAATCAAAGTGGTAGACAAAGGTGAATAGTCACACCTAATTATACATATTTGGACAAATTGGATTAAGACCAGATAAAAGTTGATTAGAACTTTTATCAATTACAATTTGCATAAGTTTTGCTATAAAAGGCAAACTTGAGCAAGTTTTTAAACAAGGAAAAATAAACTAAAACAAACATTAAGTAAAAGAAAAAAATATTATCCTAAGTAAAGTTTTTGTGGGAGAAGCATTGGATGTTCTGTACAACAACAAGGACAAGAAGATTGGATCTTCATATCAAGCTTGCTAGCTTTGGAAGTTCTCTACAATAACAAGGAGAATAAGATTGGATATTAGAATCAAGCTTGCTAGCTTTGGAAGTTTTCTACAATTTTTAACAATGAGGAAAAGATTTGATATTTGGTTCAAGTTTACTAGGTAAGTTTGATCTTCTCTAATAAGCTAGGTTTTGTATTTGATACATAATAATATAGTTTGTGTTGGTTTCTATTAAGGTCCCAAGATCAATAATAAGCATGAAATATGTGCGAATACAAATCGAAGAAGTTGCGGAATACTTACATCGATTGGTTGAGTGACGCGACGATGAACAAAACTCAAAAATTCTGCTCCTCACAGTCACGGCAGTAGCACTGTCACAGCCCACTGGTTTCGGCCATTGGAGGTCACTCGTCAAGCTCCAAGCTTCGTCGAACAATTCCCGGCTCATGGGTAGACTTCCCTATCACCTTCGCATGTCTCGTAAGTGTGCTAGAACTTGTGTTTTTGCCACAAAATCCCACTATTTCTTCCCTTCACTATCTCGGCAGTGAGCTAATTTCAGAATAGAGAAAACAGCCCATGAAGGGCGTGAGAGAGAGAGATGAAATGAAAAAAAGAGTTGTGTGTTATTTGTATTTTGTGTATCAAATACACTTAAATGAAATTCAAGTTCATTTATCACAAATTTGGCTTTACAAAAGTCAAACAATAAAGCCACACCAACCTCCATCAACTCACATCAATCCATCAATCATGAATAGTGACTTGCGTCAATCACTCAAAGTGAAAGACATTCATCACTTAATTGACGAATGATGTGATGCTAGATGCTACTAGTGATTTGACGCTTGATTTGACTTGCGTGTCGCACTCGAATTCGAAATGCGAATGCGCTCGCAAATAATCTCGGGCTCGGGTTCACTAATTCCAAATTAACGAATTTTCCGTTGCGTCGTAATTAAATGATTACGCCTAGCGAAATCGCTATTCACATCGCTAACGAATTAATTCTAAATTAATTCGTTCGCCCAAATTAAAATTGAATTCTAATTCCGCGTCGAAATCTAATTTTGTTTAATATATCGAATATATTAATTTGTCGATTAATTCCAAATTAATCGTTATCTCTCTTTAATTGATATTTTATCCCAGATAAAATATCTCTGCAATTAATCCCAGATTAACTTTCTCTCTCTTCTACGAAGCACATGTCGGATGTCTGGTAACTAGTCTCTATAATCAGATAAACATGACTTTGTCATTTTATCCCGATGACTGCAGTATTTAAGAGTACTAGTACCGTATCCTACGTGACCATCATCTCCACATGACTGGAGTGACACTTCCGTCTTGACATCACACCCAACACACTACGATTCTCAATATACCCAGCATTGGCGTACACAGAACATGTTAAAGCCCTGGACGACCGCAACCAAAGTATATTGATTGTCGCAAGTATTAGTGGTGCAAGTCTCAGGTTAAAACCAAATACACCTACCCTGATGTCGGACTTTCATAGACACATAGTCATACTACCAATGGAATTCCGAGGGGGTCTATCCAGAGCGAAGCTGTTTCCCGTTCCATGGGTAAAACACAACCTCATATTACACTTGCATGAGTATCCTATACCCAAATATATGAGAACTATGCCGTTGTGCCCTCACAACGCGCACAAATGCAATATTAGTCTTTTACGTATTTATCGATGTCCAATCTCGATAATACTCTGACTAGGGATATTTAATGATTTATCTTTCGTGGATTGATACTGTCTCATATCATTCTCCATCCAGGAACAAATCATAGGGACCTCCTATCATTTATACATCTAGGTGATCTAATCACAAATGATAAGAGTGCAATCTCATTAGTCACATAGTTAATTTGTACAACAACACAATGATCTGTACAAATAGTGACGCTATGGGTCATAATTGTCCAACAATCTCCCACTTGGCCTATAGCCAGTCACTCGAGTGTCTTACACCCGAACTATGTACGGTTGGCTCAGCTGAGAAAAGCTTTCGTCAGCGGATTTGGTGATTATCATCTGATGCGATTTATTTGATCATCACATCACCACGATGTATGATCCGAACGAATTAGATGAACATCGAATTATGTATCTGGATCGTTGAAGAGACCATTAATTCTTTAGCCTGTGCTGACACCTAGCTCAGCTGCTAACATAATTATATCTAATCTAATTAGATTTATTTATCGACCCAGAAGGCTTCTATTGCCGCCTCAGTTGCAGCAATAACTCGCATTTGTTGCTTATTCGGTAACAATATCTTGCTTGGAAGATTTCCAGCTCACTGTACCGTTATTCAAACTTTATAGTACCGTTTGCGACTTTTAGTCGTTTTATCGGTTAGGAAACTTGCAGTAGTGATCCCAGTCACTTCAACTTCTCCATCTCCACAGACTAAGACAACATCATTAGTTCTCTAAGATACTAACGGATGTTCTTAATATCAATCCAGTGACTATCACTCGGATTGGCCTATTTGTGAATCCATATGCTCAAAGCGTATGAGACACCAGGACGCGTATATTTTTTCAATGTACGAGTTCTCGGAGAGTTTCATGAAAGCCAAGCTTTCACCGATTATATTATGGGAATATCATTTCCAAGAAATGACATATTATCATTATTTGTAGGATAGCCACTGTCAGTGCGCTCCCACTAACCCTCTTATATACACAAGAATCATTTTCGTTTTGAATTAAATCATAAACTATTATGATTACATCAAAATGATAATTCCAAGAACCTAATGCTTGCTTCAATCCAAACATGGATCGAGTAACCCGCAAACCTTGTTTGCTAGTTTTGGTATGACAAAACCGACAGGATGTTATAAACATCCTCCAAAAGGTTTCCTTTTCAGGAAAGTGATTTTCCCGTTAAGCTGACATATTTCATAAATGAAACATGCAGCGTTAGCAAGAATTATCCAAATGGATTTACGGTGGCAACAGGTAAAAGGTTGAATCGTAATCAACATAATGTTGATAACGATACTTTTCCGCTACAAGCCTAGCTTTATACGTTGGTATGTTGCCATACATGTATGTCTTCCTTGAAGACTTATAAGTACCAATAGGCATAATGTCAACTACTGTCTAAACATAGTTGATATACATGGATCCATTTCGAATTATATGGCACTTTTCCATAATAGGGAGTCAATACCTTGTATCACTTCCTCATACGTAGTCAGTTGGTATACCTTAAAAGATTGACATCCTTATAAGGTGAGATCAGAAACCCATACCCCAGGTTGTTTTCTGACTCTCTCCGACATACGTGGTTCTTGTGTATTCGAAGATTAATGGTAATAGTTTCATCCTTGATGAACTATATGTGTTCCATTAGGATTCGGTGCCTGGAATAGTACTACTCCGATTTTCATCGAGTTTTACTATCCTCCCACTTACCACTGCATATCGGTATTCCTCTTAGGAAAACCGCATGGCGAGCAACAATCTAATTGTTCTCTGGTGAGATATATAAGTACAATACTTATGGTATCCCTAGGATAACCTATAATTGGCACTTATCCAATTTGGGTTCTAGTTTGGTATCATCCAAACACATGCCTAGCATACCCAAATTATCAGGAATGAGAAACCCAGTTTCTATCATGTTCATATCTAACATGAAATCTATCAAACAGATTTTATGGAACCTTATTCAAAATAAGTTCTGCACTGTTTATGCATATCCATTGAATGAAATGGTAGCTCAGAGCGACTCATGATTAACCTTATCATGTCCAACAAAATTCAGTTAGTCATTTCGGACACACCGTCAAATGACGTGTTCCGAGAGGAGTCCTCATTGAAAGAATACTTTACTCTTCAAGTATATGAGAAACTTATTGCTTAATTATTTTCCATTACGGTCTTACCGTGACAGTTTAATACTTTAGCCGGTCTGTTTGTTTATTTCGTGTCGAAACTTTAAAAGTTTCCGATTTGTGTTCCTAAAGAAACACATAACCACAACGTGATGCCACATCTGTAAAGGTCACAAATATTCATATCCACATTTAGCCTAGCTTGATATGGGCCCACTTGCTTCACTATGAACTAGGGCTAACAGATCGGTGGCATTTACACTTTTATCAAGTAAATGTGTTATAGGCACTTTGCCCAATAAACTAGATTCGTAGACTTTATTTGAATAGAATCAAATCAGTCCGAGTACCCACTCTTCGAAAGTGTGGATATACGAGTCTTGTTTGATCGTGTCCCAGACAACAATGCCACAATTAGTTTCTTCTGATCAAATCAGTTTGAGCTATTTGTTTTTCATGTTAGAGATTTTATTTATATTCAAAATATAAATGCTGTTATTCACATCTAATGTGTATATCTCAATATCATCTTTATATAATGAAACACTTTAGTGTTCTAGAATATAAAGGTTCACCCGCAGCGGGTTAAATACTGATATAAAGATAATGTTTCTAGTCAAACTAGTTACATTATAACAGTTTCCTAATTTAAGTACACACCCGAAGGTAGTTCCTAAACTTAGGTATCTATGATTGAAACAACAATTTTCGTCCCGTTTCCAATTCGCAGATAAATCTCTATTGAAGTCAGTATCCTGTTCAAAACAGATTCTGAACATCAATACATATTTATGTACCGCATTAAGTATCTAAAATCCAATTTTAATACTAGTAGTGAATATATTGTTGACAAACATATTTGAAGTCAGAGCCTTGCTCGTTCTTCAATTCCTTCATGTCTGCTTTGTCCAAATGGTAGTCACGCTTCCGCGATCCCGTTTGCTACAATTTAGGCAGATATTTTGGGATATGTCATTTATCTTCCTAGAAGATTATAATGATTTTGCGTTTACCCTTTTCATATTCCAGTAGCCTTTGGCCAAGCCTCGGGTTTCTAGAATATCGAAGTAAGGTGCGCCTTGCGCTACTTGCCTAATTGCAAACTTTGACTTTATCTCCTTGAGAATAGTCATTAACTCTCCAAGAGTTATTATTGCAATTTAGTACTTCTAAAATCTAAGTATAGATTTATGAAGATCCTTCAATTTCAGTATCATACTTTAAGGATCTAATCCTTAGTTCTGATTCAGAAATTAAGGAGTCTACTACGACAAGCTTAATGGATTAAGCACTAAAGTTATCATTACATAAATCTTCCAAAGATTATGCTCGACTATTTGCTTAACTCCGGGATTAGGCATAATATGTTATTTTATCAAATAAAGTAACTTATTATTTTTCCAGGACCATCCTGAAATATATTCCCAATTTTGAAAATTAAACCATTTAAATACATTTTCCCTAGGATTATGTTTTAAATGTCAATCTTTCAATTTAATCTTGATTTTAATAGTCCAACTATTTAATCAACGATTTAGGTACTATTTATTATAATGATTACAATAGTCCAACTATTTAATCAACTATAATTTAATAGATTAAAATCAATTATATTGATTACTATAATCCAATTATAAAATCAACTATAAATGAATAGTTTGACTATATAGTCCAACTATTTATTAAAACAACAATTTTAAATATTAGTCCAACTAACATTTAATTTATTTAACGAGGAATGATATTTGATTTGAGCGCGTATGGCAAGTAATTAAACGAGTATTGCAAATTCAATTCTTGCCTCCCACTATTTTTCGGTGAGCCTCTAACCCTCTGTCGAGTACTCGGGAAATTGTGTTTCCTAGTGGGCTAGGATCCCGTTAAATATCACACAATCTTGACTTTGGCCAATAAATTGTATGATAATTAACTAGGTAGATCTCTAAGATCGATTGGATCCAATCCAATTCCTAGAACCGGTAGGGGGACATCCAAGTCCGAAACATATATCTTATATATGCCAATACATCCAATGTATTACCTAACCTTTTTCCTCTGAATCAACTAAGCCTTGGCTTTGGCACAACAAACTTAGTGATCCCAGTTAAGCGCGACCCATTGACCATGGAAAGCTTCGTAATCAATGTCGATGGATAAGAAGTGGTCTTGACTTTGGCCAACAAACCACAACTTGGACAAGACACCAATATGGAACAAAGCTCTCGTGATTCAAACACATCCTCGACGGACAAAGGCCTTGACTTTGGCCAACAAGCCAATGCCAGTCTCGGATCTTGAGTGAGAATCACTCAATGGAAGGACAAACGCTTAATATTTTGCGAGGGTTTTTCGCGTGCAAATTGGCAACCAATTTATTATCTTTGTTAAGGTCTCATCATCATACACCCTTAAACATGCATTCTAAACACATAATAAAGAGCATATGATAAAATAATAATGATATGCGGATGGATACTTTACACATTGATCCTAGATCAAATCTCTCTCTTTCTCTCTCCCGCTAGCACAAGTATTACTTCTACCCGTTACACTACACTTCTAAAGAAACCTCATTTACATTGAGGGGAATATGTGAGAAGAGAATACAAAGAATATGGAGATATAAGGCTGGACACGCAGGTCCAATTTAATAAATCAAATTTATTACAACAATTTCTAAAATTGTCTCACCCTTCTAATATCCATCTGATATACATTATTCAAGCATCGCAACCATGTATTCACACAAGCATGTTATCAATCAATCTAATCAAATTAATTAATCTGATAATTAGTGACCATCCAATGTTCAAACAACGATTTGATTTTGTTCGAGTCAAACTCATTTTGCGAATAAGTACTCAAAGTACGAATTCTCGAATTAAATTAAACTACATAATTAAATCCAATTCAATATGCATTTAATTCTAATTTACTATTTAATTCCAAATTAAATACTACACTTTATTAATGAACTTTTACGACTTAAATTCCAAATTTAATCGTTACGGGTCTCAAAGCCCGATTAACGTCCAACGACAATTTAATTAAAGTCCAATTGGCTTTTAATTAATTTCTTAAGGCATGGACTTTTGGTCAACTCGGGTCAAACCGAATAACCAAAATCCAATCCGGGAGTTACCCCATAAGCCCAGAAATCAATTTAGGCCCATTAGGCCCAATTAAACTTTAAAGGTCTATTAAGTCGCATTTGGGATTTATGGAAGCGGTTTTGTGCCCAATTGGATCCAACCAATTTTACCTAAACCCAACTTTGTACAACAAAGCCCAATAAGCCCATTTACAACATTAAAGCCCAAATCCAATTTTAAGGCCCAATTAATTAAATACAAAAAATCCAATTTCACATTTAATTAACCTAAAGTGTATAACACAATTAACCACCCAAATTAACATTTCTAAAACATTAATTTACACAATTAATCATGCTCATCTACAATAAAACATGCCCAACATATTTCATCAAAAATCAAACCCATTTACATGCTCAACATGTCTCGGCAATATATGGCATTTTATGTCCGATTCGAATTCAATCAAATTAAATCCAATTCGACATTAAATCAATATCCCCAAATGATTCCAATTCATCCAATGAACAAAAATAAAAAAATTCCAAGACAATTAGGGCACCAAACTTTCGGCCAACATAAAATTTTGGGCAAAAATTGTTCCAAACCAATTTTCTTGAAATTGATTCAATCAAACTTCAATTCAACATGTATTAAGCATACTCAAACATCCAATTTATTCAAATCATGCTCAAATACAAATTACCCAAATTTTAATCCCTAAACGTTTTCATGCTCAAACCTTGCTCTAGATGCCATTGTTGGTTTCTATTAAGGTCCCAAGATCAATAATAAGCATGAAATATGTGCAAATACAAATCGAAGAAGTTGCGGAATACTTACATCGATCGGTTGAGCGACCCGACGATGAACAAAACTTAAAAATCCTGCTCCTCACAGTCGCGGTAGTAGCACTGTCACAGCCTACTGGTTTCGATCTTTGGAGGTCACTCGTCAACCTCCAAGCTTCGTCGAATGATTCCCGGCTCATGGGTAGACTTCCCTATCACCTTCGCATGTCTCGTAAGTGTGGCTAGAACTTGTGATTTTGCCACAAAATCCGACTCTTGCTTCCCTTCATTTTCTCGGCAGTGAGCTAATTTCAGAAGAGAGAAAACAGCCCATGAACGGCGTGAGAGAGAGAGAGAGAGATGAAATGAAAAAAAGAGTTGTGTGTTATTTGTATTTTGTGTATCAAATACACTTAAATGAAATTCAAATTCATTTACCACAAATTTGGCTTTACAAAAGTCAAACAATAAAGCCACACCAACCTCCATCAACTCACATCAATCCATCAATCATGAATAGTGACTTGCGTTAATCACTCAAAGTGAAAGACATCCATCACTTGATTGACGAATGATGTGACGCTAGATGCTACTAGAAATTTGACGCTTGATTTGACTTCTGTGCCGCACTCGAATTCAAAATGCGAATGCGCTCACAAATAATCTCGAGCTCGGGTTCGTTAATTCCAAATTAACGAATTTTCTGTTGCGTCATAATTAAATGATTACGCCTAGTGATTCCGAATTAATTCTACATTAATTCGTTCACCCGAATTAAAATCTAATTTTAATTCCGCGTCGAAAACTAATTTTGTTTAATATATCGAATATATTAATTTGTCGATTAATTCCAAATTAATCGTTATCTCTCTTTAATTGATATTTTATCCCAGATAAAATATCTTCATAATTAATCCCAGATTAACTTTCTCTCTCTTCTAATTAATCCCAGATTAATTTAGAGTGCGAGTCATACGTCATCGGTGAATCTTCGGGAAGCGACCCATGAGATCCCCAGATATGTTGGCAGTAAATTCGGTCGTCGGACTATCCGAACATATAAGTACCTCGTACTACGTTTATACCGAATTACAAGACAAAGTTGGCTTCTAGCAAAGCGCCATGCCTACCCAATTCTCCGGAAATATCCTTAAAGGAATAAAGGATCTGTATCAGGCGTAGTATACGTAGTATTGTGAATTTCTGTCCAGTATCGAATGATCACGTGCTAGGCCTGGGGCTGGAATTGTGTCTGCCCCGTACGAAGCACATGTCGGATGTCTGGTAACTAGTCTCTATAATCGGATAAACATGACCTTGTCATTTTATCTCGATAACTGTAGTACTTAAGAGTACTAGTACCGTATCCTACGTGACCATCATCTCCATATGACTCAAGTGACACTTCCATCTTGACATCACATCCAACACACTACGATTCTCAATATACCCAGCATTGGCGTACACAGAACCTGTTAAAGCCCTGGACGACCGCAACCAAAGTATATTGATTGTCGCAAGTATTAGCGGTGCAAGTCTCAGGTTAAGACCAAATACACCTACCCTGATGTCAGACTTCCATAGACACATAGTCATACTACCAATGGAATTCTGATGGGGTTTATCCAGAACGAAGCTGTTTCCCGTACCATCGGTAAAACACAACCTCCTATTACACTTGCATGAGTATCCTATACCCAAATATATGAGAACTATGTTGTTATGCCCTCATAACGCGCACAAGTGCAATTCTAGTCTTTTACATATTTATCGATGTCCAATCTCGATAATACTCTGATTAGGGATATTTAAAGATTTATCCTTCATGGACTGATATTGTCTCATATCATTCTCCATCCAGGAACAAATCAAAGGTACCTCCTATCATTTATACATCTAGGTGATCTTATCACAAATGATAAGAGTGTTATCTCCTTAGTCACATAGTTAATTTGTTCAACAACACAATGATATGTACAAATAGTGACGCTATGGGTCATAATTGTCCAACAGTTTGAAGTTTAAATTAGGCTAATAAATTTGTGTGTGGATGCTTTGGAAACATAAACACAATATGCTTGTAATTGGGTCAAATATGTTCATGTTGGACATAGAACATAAAATTAGAGTTTGGAACTCTAGATGAAAGCTTGGAGTTATGGCTACCATTATAGAATCACTTGACAATATGCTTGGAAGTTTTCTAAAATATTTTAACAAGGAAGAAAAGATTTGACCTTTGGTTCAAGTTTACTAGGTAAGTTTGATCTTCTCTAATAAGCTAGGTTTTGTATTTGATACATAATAATATAGTTTGAAGTTGAAATTAGTCTAATAAATTTGTGTGTGGATGTTTTGGAAGCATAAACACAATATGCTTGTAATTGGGTCAAATATGTTCATGTTGGACATAGAATATAAAATTAGAGTTTGGAACTCTAGATGAAAGCTTGGAGTTATGGCTAACATTATAGAATCACTTGACCACCTTTGGGTAACCTATAATTATTCATGAGTCTTTTCATTGTAGGATTCTAATTTGTTTGTGTTTTGGATTCAAAATTTACGCATTTGCATATTTAGAATAAATTTATGTTTTATAAAAATATTTGATATTTCCAAAAACATGATTTTATTCTATAATATGTATTGATGTTAGTTATGGTGTTAAAATTAAATTTCTGGGTGCTTGAAAGTGTTTAGGGAAGGATGGAAATGAATTAGAGTAAAAACTCAAATTTCATCAGCTCTATGTTTCTAGAGAGCTGAAAGAAACAATTATAATAATAACTAAAAAACTTTGGGTGCATTCTGCGCACAGTGCGCGCATTGCAGCACTCGCTGAAACTTATTTTTGTCTATTTTTTAGTTAGTGCGTGCACTGTAGCTCGCGCTGAAACTTATTTTTATATGTTTTTGAGTTTTTAGACTCCAATCTAACCCTGGTTTTTTTCCTATACACTAATAACAAAATATAATATTCCATTAAATTATTTAAAAATACACTTATACTTGATATCCATGAGTTAGATGTACTTTCATTGTGCGAGATACCAATCCGAATCTAGGGGTCCCACATCCGCCCCAACAAGACATTCTTGCAGGGCTGGCAAGGTTCGGTAAACTTGTGTGACATGTTCATTTGAATTACATATATGCCATGTGACTTCTTGAATTAACTAGACATGATCATTATTCCTCATTTCTAACGCCTCAACTTTTTAGCTAGAGATGCATATTTAGCAAAAAGGTCTTGATCATCCCTAAGGTTAAACATACTTCTACCAGATGCTTGTGGTTTTACAGACGACTCATAGGTGACAACTGTGTCCCAATGTTGTGCATTCTATGCTATGTGTTCTAGGTAATCTAGTGCATCTTCAAGACTTTTGCCCCTGAACTCACCATTACACATCATTTCCACAACTTGTTTACCTTGGGGTATTAAATCCTCGTAGAAATAGGAAACCAATCTCCATATTTCAAACCTGTGATGTGGACAAACATTCAATATTTTTTTTAAATCTCTCCCAATATTGGTAAAGTGTTTCCTCTGACTCTTATGTGAAAGTATTGATTCTCCTCTTAAAAGAGTTTATTCTGTGAGGGCGAAGAAATTTTTCAGAAATTATTCTGGAAAATCATCTCATGTTCTGATGGATCTTGACTTAAGATTTTGTAGCCAAATTTTAGCTTTATCTTTTAAAGAAAATGGAAAAAAAAAAACTTGAATTGAATTATATTCATGATGCAATTTTGATAAGTGCAAGTATTACATACCTCTTCAAATTCTCTTAAGTGCTGATAAAGATTTTCTGATATAGACCGTGGAATGTGGGTAAAAGTTGCATGACACCTGGTTTAAAATTGAAACGTGATGCATCTGGGGGAAAAGCAATGCAAGATGGTGATCTTGTCATAGTGGGATTCATGAATTCTCTGAATGTCCTAGGATGATTAAGATCGCAATGTTAAAACTCATGTTTTACCTGATCAACTGGATTTTCATCTCGGTTAAGTGGGTTATCATTTGGTTATCTGTCATTTTAACTAAAAGTGAAGGTGATGAAGACTCTCTATTTAATCTACCGCTAGATGACCGAGACCAATGTCTCATGCAATCCTAAATGTAGACTATTTGCTAAAATTTAGATATGAAAATGCAATACTTACAAAAAGAAAAAATAATAAATAAGTGAGAGAAATAGGAAAAAATAAAATAAGTGACAAAAGAAAAAAATACAAATATAGTGATTAAAAAAATGAGATGTAGAAAATACAAAAAAAAAATACAAGGATGTTAAATTATTATTCTATCTACTAAATTATATTCCTCAACAACGGCGCTAAAAACTTGACACACTCACAAAGTGGTTCTTTACTCCCAAGTATTATAGTGTCGAAGTAATAAAATAACTCGGTAAGTCTGGGGTCGATCCATATGGAATAGATTTAGTAAAAAAATAATTCGAGTGAAAATAAAAAGATTGAATTGTTTGAAGTGATTGACAATTTTAAATTGGACTGTAATAATAAAATAAAATATTGGGGGATAAGGGATCCACTTTTAATATTTCAAATTTAGAGAAATCTTATTTGTTATAATATATAAATTATCATTATTACCCAATTAATTTATTTGAGGAATTAATTATGGAAAAACATATAAAATCGGCCATAAAGGTGGCGATAATATTTGTCTATAATAAGTCCAGTTCGGTACTCCATTATGCCAAATAAATAAAACCAGACATATAGACGGTAACAAAATTTGTCAATAATTAATTCAGATTTAAATTAAATATTAGTCTTTAGATTGCAATTCATATATTATAATATAAGTAATATTATTCTATACTTTCATATTAAGAGTTTCACCCTTTACCCCCAGCATGATGAAATTATCTACTCATGATTTGAATAAAAACATACATAATTTTATTACTGAAAGAAAAAAATTACTACAAAGCTTGAAAAAATAAAACACACAAGATCCGAGACTCTACAAATTTTTAGAGAGAAAACTATAGAATCAGACTGTTTTTCTAAGGTGCTGAGCACCTCAATTTTTAGTAGAGGGCTCAGCACCGTCCATGCAATTTGCAAATTGCAAATTACAAAAGCAATTTGCAAATTGCATGTTTGGTGGGAATTAACAATCCATCGAAAGATAGAATGTCATTTCCCATTTTTTTTTTTTTTATGTTTTTTATAATAATTAAAATTACATGGCCCATATTTTGGGTTTTTCATTAATTTCGACATTAAAAACATCAGAATTAGAAAATATTTTAAACAGAAAAATTGTTGATATTTGAGTCTTCTTTCATTAGGAACTAGAAATGCCTCAATCCAATATCGGAGTAAAAATTTATAGCCGAAATACGAAAATTACGTAAAGTTAGAATTTCTGAAATTGTACACTGTTAGAACACCTTTTTAAGTTTCTGACCTCCAAAATCCAAATGTCACGTTCATTTTTCTATTTATGCATCCAAAGTATTATTTCACATACATAAGAAATAAAAATCTGAATAAATATATATATAACATAAATTTAATTATTATTTCACAAATATATTTAATTAAGGGGATTAATGAAACTATAAATGTAAAATAATTACTTTATCTTTATTAAATATACATTTTTAGTGTTCATTATTAATCCAACAAATACTTCTTAAATTGAAAATTGAGAAACTTCCGAGCTTCTCCACTGAAATCAGCCTTATCTAAAGAAATAACATCATTGTTAGCTACCACTCTCACCCTACTAGATGATCCATGGAAGACTCATTCTTAAAGTACCTATACAGGTCATTCAAAGCATCTCGCACCCGAGTCTCAACATCAAGAGCCCTAGAAACATCATAAATTTAAGAAAGAAAAAAATTGACACATTTCATCTTACACCTTGGATTAAGAACAACTCCGACAAATAACACCCAATTCACTTTTATACGATTCTTCCAATACTTGATTAAAAAAAAAATTCATATCAATTGCCATACATTCTAACCATCTATCATCAGTTTTGGCATATTCAAGTAATATGGTTTGAATTTTAACAAATTCATTGAAACTTTTTTAAGAATCACATGTAAAGAACCCGAAAATGAAATAGTAACATTATAAAACACTTCCAATAACTTCACTAGACATATGCAGCGACTCCAACCATCTAATCTAGGAGACCCTTTAATCTTACCCCATCAAAGTACAACATAAACCTAGGATCATCGTCTTCCAACTTAAAAAAAAAAAAAAAAAAAAAAAAAAAAAAAAAAAAACTTTCTCAAAAATCTCACTACCATTAGCATCAAGTAAGCAGAATTCTACTTAATCTCCACATCAAGACATAAAAGACTTTTAGACTCAATCTTCCCCCTCTCATTAAAACACATTTCATAACAGGATATGATATCATACATCTTACCGCATATCTTATTTTCTCAATCAATTCATTATTCTCTCGCAAGCCATCTTTACCAATTGTCTCCCCCGTGTGATTAGGAACTTGACAAAAATTTAGAATATTCTTTTGAATATCCATTGGGCTGTCAGACACATATAATACGCTTTTAAATTGAACTCCAAGTATCTATGATTAGACACATACGTTGAGACGTCATTATATTTTTCAATTTCTTCTTTTCATTTTGATGCATTTTCAAACAATCCCTTGCAATAGTTATGCGAGAAGTAACTATCATTCGATGATTAAAATATTGAGAATAATTCCTAAACCCCTCCCCTTCCACCATTTTAAATGCTAACTCACCAACCATTATCATTTTAGTAAGCATAACCCTTGCTTCTTCAACTATAAGATGAATTGATTTTAAGCTACCCAACCCTGTACCATCTTTCACTTTCTCATATTTTAATATTTTTTGTTTAGGATCAATAATTTTATAATGGCACTTCTTACATATTAATTTTATATGGGTACGTAAAGTTGAAGTACCATGGAAACGAGAATCTACCGTATACTCATCCCCACAATAATTACACTTGGCTTTTTTTTTTACCATCAACAATTATCTTTTCAAGGTTTACCTAAACAGATTAGTCAAAATTATTAGTATGTTACGCCTTAGGCTTCGCCTTCATGGTATATTTCCTCTTTTGGAAGAAAGGACATACTTTTTAGTAATTGTTGGAGTAGATGTTGTTGAATGATTTATATTAGTAGGAGTAGTAGAAGTTTCCGCAATATTTGTGGCTCCAATATTCTCTTCCTCGTTTGAATAAATTTCAATCTCCTCAATCGTGGGAGGTGGTATATCATGTGTCGGATGTATATGTCATCTCTCTCACAGCAGGCGGGCCACACACATAATTTTCGCAATCGTGGGATTTTTTAGTGCTTCCATTCACCCTAATAATAGAGCAAAAAAATAGAATTAATATGCATGATGAATAAAAATTATGAGCTAATAATAGTGTATCACACAAACATTACACCACAAAACCAATTCCCCACAATTTTTATTTACATCAATACTACTTTTTTTTGTTAAACACTTACATCCACTATTATGAAAACCCACAAAATTCTTTTTATCAAAACTCATTTAAAATACGTTTTTACGTTATTTATGAAAACCCATTTGAAATAAGTTCACTACAAAATAAGAAATCAATGTATGTTCAAGAAAAAAGGAAAACAAAAGATGATGAGCAGTTGAGCACAAAATAGCTTATAGCCATGCAGATATTAGAGCTCATTATCACATGTTCACAATAAAGCAAACAATAAACTTAGAAAAAGCATAAACAGTAGCAATTATTAAAAAAAAAAAAAACATAGCAAGTAAAACCGTAGAAGTATTGGGATTGGGCTATCATCCTATCACATTTATATCATTTATCTCCTTTTAAAGGTTAGGATTTAATCAAGATAAATCTAAGGGTCAAAATCTTGACAACACATTAATGAATTTGATCCAAAAATTGGCTTGACTTTTGTGTTGGCAAAATAATGGCCATTAGATTTATTATGACTAAATCATAATCATTAAAAGAAGATAAATGAGATAATATAAAAGGATAATAGCCCATCCCGAAGTATTGAAGGTCTGAAGAAGTATTTTGAATGTCGTCAATGGAGAGGAAAGAAATTTGCTTCTAGTTTATTAGAGAGTAGAGAAATAAGGAGAGAAGAGAGTTAAAGAGAAAAGAAGGTGCGGTCGATTGTTGTAAAAAATGAATCCCTAATCTTTTGTGAGGTTTATGTACTGATTTTCAATTCGTGTTAGATCAAATCAGATTTTATTACACAAAAATCATGAACCGAACCGTTTTTTACAGGTCGGGTTCTGCTGACCCGAAATTAATTTTGATATTTCTCAAACTTTATTAGGTCAGTCGGTTCAAGTTAGGTCGGGTCGGGTTACAATTTGATCCAAAAAATTATTCACCCATAATAAGCATGAATCAAGTGCGAATACACATCGAAGTGCGTATTCGCATCGAAGAAGTTGCGGAATCATCTGTTGGTTTCTATTAAAGTCCCAAGATCAATAATAAGCATGAATCAAGTGCGAATACACATCGAAGAAGTTGCGGAATACTCACATCGATTGGTTGAGCGACGCGGAGGCAACAAAATCATTTTCTTCCTCCTTGAACTGCATTCGGCAGTGCACAAAAACAGTCCACTGGTTTCGGCCTTTGGAGCTCCTTCGTCAAGCTCCGAGCTTCGTCGAACGGTTTCTGGCTCATGGGTGGACTTCCCTATCACCTTCGCATGTCTCGTAGTGTGCTAGCACTTGCGATTTTTGCCACAAAAATCCAACTCTATGCTTCCCACTGTCACGGTTTTGGAATAAAACCAGTGAGCTTTTGGAGCCCATTGGGCGTGAGAAGAGGGAGAAAGAGAGAAGGAGAATGTGTGGTTGGTTTCCAAATTTGTGTATCTTATACACACAGGTGAGTTTCACATTCATTTCACATTCATTTGGAATGAATTTGTCTTTTAAAAGTCAAACCATTAAAGCCCCAACCACTCACATCACTCAATCCATCAAGTTGTCAAGTCACATCACTCAAAGTGACTTGTGATTTGACGCTTGATGCGACTAGCGATTTGACGCTTGATTTGACGTGCCGCACTCGAATTCGAAATGCGAATACGCTCGCAAATAATCTCGGACTCGGGTTCACTAATTCTAAATTAACGAATTTTTCGTTGCGTCGTAATTAAATGATTACGCCTAGCGAAATCACTATTCACATCGCTAACGAATTAATTCTAAATTAATTCGTTCGCCCGAATTAAATCTAATTTTAATTCCGCGTCGAAATCCAATTTCGTTTGATATATCAAATATATTAATTTATCAATTAATTCCAAATTAATCGTTATCTCTCTTTAATTGATATTTTATCCCAAATAAAATATCTCTGAAATTAATCCCAGATTAATTTTCTCTCTCTTCTAATTAATCCCAGATTAATTTAGAGTGCGAGTTATACGTCATCGGTGAATCTTTGGGAAGCGACCCATGAGATCCCAGGATATGTTGGCAGTAAATTCGGTCGTCGGACTATCCGAACATGTAAGTACCTCGTACTACGTTTATACCGATTTACAAGACAAGGTTGGCCTCTAGCAAAGCGCCATGCCTACCCAATTCTCCGGAAACATCCTTACATGAATAAAGGATCTGTATCAGGCGTAGTATACGTAGTATTGCGTATTTCTGTCCAGTATCGAATGATCATGTGCTAGGCCTGGGGATGGAATTGTGTCTGCCCGTACGAAGCACATGTCGGATGTCTGGTGACTAGTCTCTATAATCGGATAAACCTGACCTTGTCATTTTATCCCGATAACTGCAACATTTAAGAGAACCAGTCCCGTATCCTACGTGACCATCATCTCCATATGACTGGAGTGACACTTCCGTCTTGACATCACACCCAACACACTACGATTTTCAATATACCCAGTATTGGCGTACACAGAACCTGTTAAAGCCAATGGATAAATTCAAGCTATTTCATGCCATGGTAGAGCATGAAATAAAGAAGAAATTGAAGTTCCTCTGTACAGATGATGGAGGTGAGTACAGTTCCAGGGATATCGATATTTACTGCAGGAGACACGACATTTGACATGAGAGAACTGTTCCACATATCTCACAACATAATGATATAACTGAAAGAATAAACCCACCATTATGGAGAAATTCAGAAGCATGATCAGTATGGCTAAGCTGCCAAAGCCATTTTATGAAGTATCTGTTCGTACCGCATGCTACTAGATCAACATATCACCATCTGCACCGTTGAATTTTGAGATTCCGGGGAAAGTGTGGTTGGTAAGAATCTTTCCTACTCCCACCTTAGAGTATTCGGTTGTTTAGCCTTTGCACCTGCATCCAAGGAGCTCAGGTAGAAGCTCGATGCAATGACAACTTCATGTATATTCCTAGGCTATGGAGATGAAGAATTTCGATACATACTATAGGATTTGAAGAAAAAAATGGTCATCAGAAGCCAGGATGTAGAGTTTCTTGAAGACCAGACAATTGAAGACATTGAAAAGCCTAAGATGTCTTCCAATTCCAGTGCCAACAGAAATCCAGACCCGTTACCAGCACAATTAGCCACAGATAATGTGTACGATGAAATTCCAAAAGTAGAACTAGAGGAGGTAAATGAGGATATTGAGTCGGAAGAGACATAACCCGCTCCATCGGAAGCTAAGAAGAGAGTATTGAACAGGGGGAGCCGCAACCCGTTCCAATAGAATCTACATGAACATCCATAGATTTGGTTGATGACAGAACTCCTGAAACCAGAGGACCTTTGAAAAAAAGATCTGAACGAGGCAGGATTCCATCAACCAGATATCCGAGATCCGAATATATTATACTTACTGATGATGGGGGCCAGAGAGTTTTCCCACAAGGCAAGAAGGCACTGGAAAAAATGGGTGAAGAAACATGGTAGCGGAACTGTGTTGTGCAGAGATACATCAGAAGAGTATTGTGTAGAGATATAGTGAAATGTACAGTGCAGAGACATAACAGAAGAGTACTATGCAGAGATATAGTGAAGTGTGTTGTGCAGAGACACAGCCGACATGTCAACAAAAGTGGTCACTCGGGACATGCTAGAGTTGTACAGAGACATAACCGAGATGACTTTCAGATGACAGTTATTTCAGATGCAGCTAGAGGGGGAGAATTGTAGAATCCAGCTGCCATGATATTTTTTTATCAAAGATTATGGTCACTGTTGTCAAAAGTAATTGTCACATTTTGATAACGGTGAAAACCACCAAAATAACTTTAGATGTATTTATTTAGTGGTTGTAAAAGTGAACTTGAGTTTCATTATAAATTGAGAGCTAATTGAGAGCTCAAAGCATCCCCAACAAATAAGTTTCAAGTAATTGGAGCTTAGAGTGTAAGCTCCAAGTAAGAGAGCTTAGAGAGTGTAGTTAGTGTGTGAGGTTTCTTGTATAAATTTTGTAATACTTATAAATTCTATTCAAGTAGTAATAGAGAGTATTTATTTTTCCTCACAAAAATACGCTTCAGTGATCAGAGAATCATAACAAGATCTATCACTTGTTCTTTCAGAAGTCTTTTGTTCTGTTCTTTGTACTTTATGTTCAAGTTATTAACATTTCTTATTTGTTTAATGTGAGTCAACTGAGGCTGTTATATTAATTGCATTATGTCCTCATTATCTTGTAATTTATATACAAATCGTTATATCTTCATTTTCATATGTTCTTGCGATCTTAGGATTTGGCCTCTGCCATTCTCATTGGAAAATTTCTCCATTCTTTTGCCTTCATTGCCAAATATATTATTTAAAATATTATTTCATTATAGTTGTTGATGGTGATTTCTTGACCTGAGAAAAGCCAGAGTGTGAAAAAGGGTATAAAAGAGATTTTCACTTTCTGAACAAGGGGCCCAGGCCCAAGGGCATAGACGTCCGGTCAACCAGGAAGACCAGAGTTAGTTTGTACTTGATGTCTGACCCGAGATGAAAAGATGTTCAGGAAAGATAAGGAGAGTGAATGTTTCAGCACCGACCCGAGGATATAGGTCGGTCATTTTAGTTCACAGTCGATCATCTCAACTTGCTGACCCGAGAAGGTTGGTTAAGGAAATGACATGAGTTCAAGTCTAGATGATGTAAGCTCTAAATGAAAGTTTAAGTTTCCCAAGGATTGGAGAGATAGGAGCAGGCCAGTAGATGATGAGACGGAGTAGGGCTGCAAGTTTATTGACTGACACACTCTATCGCATGAGAGTGGTGATGGGTGGCAAATGTATCACTATTTCCCACTCATTTAACTTAATATTTTGTGTAGTTTCTTGCGTTTTGTGAATATTTTGATGTGTTTTGTGTTATTTTGTAGATAAATAAAGTTTCAGGATATTCTGAAGGTGATTTGGGGCCAAAACAGTGAAAAACAGACAAAAGGGCAAAATCATCATTTGGCATGTCGCGATGCAAAAGCCTTTGGCGTCGCGATGCCTAATGTGCACCGTTTGCTAACATGTGCCGGGGACACGTGTCAGAAACTGAGAAGTTTGACTTTGCTAACTTGCGCCATGCCACGTGCCAACATCACAGCCGATCTGCTAACGTGCGCCGTGCCACGTGTCATCATCCTATGGTGCCGACAATCGCCATCGCCACGTGTCACCCACATGTAAGCCACATCATCGCCATATCAGCAGAAGACCGAGTCAACTTTGCCACATCACCACCACGTCATCATCATCCAATCACAGCGGGCCACGTGTCACAATCCTACGGTGCCAACAATCACTATTGCCACGTGTCGCCACGTCATTACCACATCATCGCCACGTCAGCACAATTATTGAATTAATCATCCACATCGCCACGTCATCGGATAAGAATATGTGCTGACTAATCAGCGCGTGACACGTGTCCGCGTAGCGATGCAAGAACTACTTGCGCGTCACGACGCGGAGACCATATCAACGCCTATAAATTCAGCTCAAAATTTCAGTTTCAGATGTACCTTCCTCTCTGTAATTCTCTGAATAAATAAGGAGTTTGTATCTATTTTTCTTTTAATTTCAGTTTTGTAATAAATTTTTATTTACGTTCTATAATAGTAATTTACTTTCTTTACCTTTTCAGCTTTTACTATTCAGCTATGAGGAGGTAACTTCCCCCTGCTAGGGTGAAAGGTAAAAATTTTATTACTGCTATTTTGATTAATATCCCTTAATTATAATATATTCACTATTTAAAATTTGACTTAATGAGGATACCGCTATATTGGTCGGTTGGTAATCAATTATAAACTGGTTTTAATTTGACTAAGTAAGGATACCGTCTGGTTAGTCAGTTGGTAATTTACCGCCTATATGGCTGGTTTATGGACAAATATTGATACCGCCTTTATGGCTGGTCGGATTTAATTTGACTTAATCAAGTTACCGCCTATATGGCTGGTTGGTAATATTATCACAAGTTTATATATTATATTAAGGGAGATATCTAAAATACTAGTAGTAAAAGTGGATCTTTTAACCTTAGCATTTTATTTTATTGTAATTTTACTTTTCAGTATTTACTTTACCGCATTTACTTTTCAGCATTTTACTTTATGTATTTTATTTTTAAGTTTTTACTAGCCTTAGTTATGTGTCGTAACTAAGTTAGTTATCTGGGGTTGTGATGAATTTTAATATCACCGGTTTATAAGTGGTTATTTTATAGTTTGGGTAATTTAAAGGTTTACTTATTAAGTCTTAAGCTTAATGCGTCTTGTTAACTGGCCACTAATAAGATTGATCTGGTAAATCTAAAATAAACTTGACAAATGAATTTTAGGTTTCAGCCTTAGACTTAGTAGCCCACGATCTTCCTTGAGGATAGATAACCCTTTAATAGATTTCCTTACAAGATAGACATATACCTGTCGGGCGGGGATAACCATAATTGGAACTTAATCTTAATGAATCCAGGTAATTTGGTTGACATAGACATATGGTTCAATGGGTTATACTGGGTATTTGCATATGACCATCGACAGAGGCTTTTGCATAATTTCGTGTTCCAGGTTAGTAAACCGATATATTATATAAATATGTAATAACCACTTCATCTTTTAAAAGATATTGGAAAGATTCACAACCCTGTATAGTTTCTTAATATTGAATTTCATTTTGCGCAATTTTATTTACTTGTTTTTAAGTTTAAAATCATCACCATTCAAATCGATCAATCAATCTGTTAGATACTAGTAATCATTTGATCTCATAAAATTAATAGATTAGGTATTAAGTCCTCGTGGTATCGATACTCGTATACTACTTGAATGATACATGCGCTTGCGTTATACGCGTGTGAAAGCACCAGTCAAGTTTTTGGCGCCGTTGCCGGGGACTTATTTATCTTTAACTATTAGTTTTGAGGTTAGACATCATTACTTGTATCTATTTTCTTTTCACTTATTATTTTTGTTTTCTTGTGCTTCAGGTTCTCATACACTACATGAGACGAACCAAAATCTTTGAAATCCGACCGCTTGACCCAGAAATTGAAAGAACCATCAGAGAGTTCAAAAAGGAAAGGCGAGAAGGCCAAGAAGCAATCATTAACATGGAACCTGAACCTTTGGAGGTTGCACCACCAATTCCCATTCGAGACAGAACCATTCTGGTGGTAGATGGCCTCATTTCATGTATTGTGGTTCCTCCATTACCAGCAAACATGGGTGATATCAAAACATGCATTCAGATGATTCAGCAGTCAGTGCAGTTTGGGGGGAATCCAACTGAAGATCCTAATGCCCACATCAGCAACTTTCTGGAAGTTTGCGGCACTTGTAATTACAACCGAGCATCAGAAGAAGCAATGAGACTTCGAGTTTTTTCCATATTCCTTGAAAGACAGAGCTAAGGCTTGACTACATTCATTACCAGCAGGTTCTATTACAACTTGAAATAATCTAGCCACCAAATTCCTCACAAAGTATTTTCCACCAGCCAGAACAGTAAAGTTGAGGAATGACATCACATCATTTGTACAACTTGACTCAGAAACACTCTACGAAGATTGGGAAAGAAACAAAGATTTGCGCCGGAAATGTCCTCACCATGAGATTCCAAAATGGCTTCAAGTCCAAACATTCTATAATGGACTTTCTGGACTGATGAGAACCAGAATTGATGCTGCTGCTGGAGGAGCTTTGATGGAAAAATGAGAAGATCAAGCCTGGGACCTAATTGAAGAAACGGCCAACAACAATTCCTTGTGGCCAACAGAAAGAAGCATAATTCAAAGAATTGCAGGAATTTATTAAGTTGGAGCCAATCCAACAGTCAGTGCCAAACTGGATCAGATATGCAAATTCATGGAGACTCTCAGCACACAAAATAACATTGGATCCACAAGTTCACCTTATAGAGGAGTTCTAGAACAAAATCAACTTGAAGAGACGGTGAATTATGTCAACAATTTCAACAGATAGGGGAACAATCCATATTCCAACACCTACAACCCAGGGTGAAGGAATCATCCCAATTTCTCATGGAGCAACAACTCAGGGCCAAAGAACTATCCACCACCTGGATTCCAACAGCAACAGAATTAAAGCCAGGAGCAGACAGGTGAATCAGGAATAGCAGAAGTGCTGGCCCAGTTAAAAAAATATGATGCTATCTTTCAGAGCAATCAGCTTTTATCAAAGCACTGGAGAATCAGATTGGACAACTAGCCAATGCTCAGAGTTACAGACTTCCAGGTAATATTCCTAGCAACGCAGAACCAAATCCAAGGAACCGAGGGAAGGAGCAATGTCAAGCCATCACCTTGAAAAGCGATATTGAAATCAATAAAGATGTTGGAATCAAGGCAACAATTGAAGAAGTTCCAAAAGATGCAGTTCCACAGATGGAGGAAAAAGAAGCAAAGGAAAAAGAAAAAGATCAGATCATTCCACCTCCACATTTTCCTCAGCGTTTTCAGAAAAATAAACTGGACAAGCAGTTTGCTCGATTTCTGGAGGTGTTCAAAAAGCTGCACATCAACATCCCATGTGCATAAGCATTGGAAGAAATTCCCAACTGTGTTAAATTCATGAAAGACATTCTTTCACGAAAATGGAGATTGGGAGACTATAAGATAGTGGCATTAACGGAAGAATGCAGTGCCATCATTCAGAGGAAACTTCCCCCGAAGTTGAAAGATCCTGGCAGTTTCACTGTTCCATGCACTATTGGAGAACATTACATCGGTAAGGCTTTATGTGATTTGGGTGCAAGTGTTAATTTAATGCCTTTTTCTATTTACAGGAAATTGCAAATTGGAGAAGCAATGCCTACCTCAGTTTCTTTGCAACTTGCTGATCGAACACTCGTATTTCCGAGAGGAGTCGTTGAAGATGTATTGGTTAAAGTTGACAAACTCATTCTCCCAGCAGACTTCATTATCCTTGACATGGAAGAAGACAAAGATGTTCCTATCATTCTTGGGAGACCATTCTTGGCTACTGGTCGAACTGTAATTGATGTAAAAAAAGAGAACTAACCATGAAAGTTCAGGACCAAGAAGTTACCTTCAATGTCTTCAAAGCCATGAAATTCCCGAGCGATGAAAAGGAAGAAGAATGTTTCAGAATTGATGTTGTTGATAGTATCATCCAGAATACTGATACAATTCCCACAGATAAACTTGAAGCTTGCATCACCAAAATGACTAATAGTGAGCTAGATGCTGAAATTCTGGAATGTATCAAATATCTTGACAAGCCATTCCGATTCAAATCAACACCACCGGTTGAAAGT